>BCLG01001615.1:15171-28489 GCA_001602295.1 Zoysia matrella | reverse complement strand
GGCGCGCTGGGGCGCGGGCTAGGCGGCGAGGAGGCGGGTCGATCTAGGGCGCGTGGGGAGTGAGGGGTCATCATAGGAATTTTGTAGCATTTTTTAAGGAATACTATTCATGTAGAAAAATTTTCTATTCTTTCATTTGGCTAGTTAAAATCACATACACTATTCCATACAAATTCTTCCCTATGCATGTCAATTTTATACGAAATTTTACATTCACTTGGACCTTTTTTAATTTTTTCTACGCACAAAGTACAAAAAACTCACCTGGTTTAGCTTCTATGACATCCATGTTTTTATTCATGTGCCCATATGCTAGTGAGTAGTGTAAGAATAGATTAGCAATTAATAGTTGAGACATGTTTAAGATTCCTGTGTTTTCTATTATGACTCATCCAAACAACTTTCCCTGCAATATTTCTATATTTTTTAATCCTTTGTTTTAGACATGTCATCTTATCGTATTCCTATATTTTTCCTATTCTCGTATTTTTTTCATTCCTGCATTCCAAAGGAGCCCTGAGAGAGTGGTCGGGGAGAGGAAAAAGAAAAGAGAGAAAAAGAGCAGGGCGCGCGGGACCAGGGAAAAATGAGGTGGGATTAGGTTTTCGATACCTGTCAAACTGTCTGTCGCTAAAAAGTAACAAATAACAACGGACCGTCTGATGAAAATATGAAATAATAATATTGACAGACCGCCTGTTTCTAAAATTGGAATTAACGACTGACCATTTGTTATAAAGTTTTACCGACGAACCAGGGCAACGTTAATTGTGTATTTTTAACAACAGACCTCTTACGTTCTGGTTGTGGTACAGTGACTGTGGGAGCTGTCTTCTCGGGTAGTAAGATGGTGCCACAATAACTGCACTAGGGGCATGAAGTTAATTTCTTCACTATCTTATTTTGTCTGATAAGGTGCTAGAATGACCTAATTTTTTGGTATGGAGGGAGTACATAGCAAGCAAGCAGTGAAGTCATTGAGAAAATGTGTTTTATTCTGAAATCATCTAACACATCCAATTTAAGTAGAAGCCGCCGTTTGCATAATTTTGTACAAAAGATAAAGCCAAAGTGAATGAGTCCTTGTACTATCATCGACTACCGCCCATGCTTAAGGAGCACCAGTAGGAGATCGATGGAGATTCGAAGGCATGGTCTCCATCATAGGAAACATCCATGACAGCAACCCACAGAGAAGCAGGGTGAACAACACAAGCCCTCTTTGAGCTTTTCAGCAAGGTTTTCCAACTAAAAAACTGAAAATTGATAAGCTGAAATAAACAAAGTTCTGAAAAGCTTGCTTTTGAAATGCTGAAAAAATAGCTTTTGCACAAATGAACTAAAAGCTGAAAAGCTCGCTGAGATCTGCTTTTCTAACTTTTTGTATGCAGAAAAGCTAAAAGTATATTATAAAAGCTAACATCCAAATTTTATCAGCCAACTTTTTTCCTAGCCACCAGCCAGCTTGTCTAAAAGCTCAAAAGATCTAGCTCAAAGGAGGGTCATAGACTGATACTTGATAGTAGTGAGGATCTGAATCTGGAACCCCTGAGTCTTGACTACATTCGAGCATGGTGTATACTAAGGGCATGTTTGGTAGGGATTGTGATTATTCAAAAAATAGTTTATACTTTAGAAGAAGTGCTAAAAAGTTACTATTTACGGCTTATAGGTGGTAGTATAAAATATAAAAGTGATTATATTATCGACATAATAACTTCTAGATTTTAAGTGTTTGGTATAGTTGTAAAAGCTTATCCGCTGTGGTCGAAGCCTCCACTACTGCTAACCTGCCTGCCATCACCGCCCATATGGGAATCCTCTATGGTCGAAACCGCCGCCTCCACAAGAGCATCGCGGCCACCTCTGTCTCCGCCTTGCTCTGGTTTCTGCCGAAGTGAAAAGCCAATTTTTAATCTTGTAAAGCAGCCAGCCACATCACGTGCTGACCTGTCATCAAAACCACCATTAGTTGGCAAAACCAGGTTGGAAAGGTTATTAAAGGTGAAAATTGACCTGGTTTACAGTGGGGTTAAATAGACCAAATCAATTGTTAGCGGGTTATTTGGACAATGGTCATAGGTGAGGGTAGTAATTTGGACTTTTTCCTATTTGAAACAATAGTTCTACATATGGACTATCATGGATGAAACACTCTTTTCCTTCATCTTATGTAGTTGCTTTTGCCCCCCCCCCCCCCCTCCCGAGTGTAGAAGTTACGAGTAGCTCAACGATGGTTGGTTTCAACTCATCGACCATACGATGTTTTATGATCTTCTAAACTTCTACATTTAAGACTTACATCAAATTTCTCAAAGTTCGGGAATACAACTTATAGTTCATAAAAATGCTTATATGCTGGTTATATGGGTAATGACTAAAAAATTTCCAATACTTTGATTCGCCTGTATCAAGCTTGAGAATAAAAAATAGCAAAATTACCACTTTCTCTGCTAAAACTGGAACTACCTGTTTACCAATTCAGAACTTCTAGTTTTTTTAGGGTTTCAGGATTGGCAATTTCGAGTATCGTCCTTTTGGCAATTGAAAATTTTTCATCAGCGTTGTAACTAGATACTCATCATATCAAATACATAGTTAGAATCATTATGTGCCTAAATTCTTGACAATACCAAATTTATGCTATAAGATCTAACATCTAATTAAGTATTCATCAATGTGAGCAAATGATCCATCCTCCATATAAACTATATGACCGAAATAAACTCCAAAAAGCAAAACAAATGCATTACATGTAGTTATTTCGTTCTTCACATACAATAATCACTTAAGCAGTTATATAACCCATTTGGAGATAACCCTTTAAAGTATGAATAATATTTGCACTGTCAAGGGTTAAGATAAAGCTATGAAGTATGAGGAGAAATATCTGAAGATGGCTCCAAGACATATGCATTGCTGGTATGGACAATGAATAAAGATGAGGAAATTAGTGATAATTTTACTGATCAGGGGCATGCCGTAATTGTCCCTTAGACTTTTTATTTTCCACCATCTTCTTTGCACCCATCACTTGACTATTACTATTGTTATTCTCTTGCAAACTCTGTTTATTAACCCATGCCATGACTTCTCTTTTAGTTTCCACCATTTTCTTTGCACTAAGTCTTTGTAATTTTGTATTTGCCAATTTGAAAAACCAAGTGGACCTCTTGGTTGTGTTTTTGTCTTGAGAATTGGCAATTTACTCTACTCTTGGACACCTCCAGCCTCTTTGGTTCAGAATCGTATCAAGAATATCAACACTTGGTTGTTTTATCTTTTTGCCATTAGAAGCCGAAGTTTTCAAAGCATGTATAATCTTTTCTTCACTTGAATTCAACTCTGAACTTTTATTCTTATGACATCTTTTTTGGCACGGTAAACTTGTCGAACCACCTTTCTCTTCTCTTGAGCTAATGACCGATTCGTTTGATCGAAATGGTCTTTGTGTATGTTTGTCTTCCAGTGTTTGACTTTTTGTAGTGATATTTTGTTTAGGATATGATTGAGGTGCATCCATGAACCATGCTACTCCTGTGATGAATAAGGATAAAAACTTATATTGGGTGATCCATATGACATTGGTATATATAATTGACATAAAAGGAAGATATAGAGCTTCTGAATAAACTTTCATCCTTTGCCGATTTCAACCCTCATGTTTTCTATTTTGGAGGCACTCTTGATGGCTTGATGTAATTTGGCTTATAAGCATTCCTTGCATCTCTTTCTCTTACTTATTTAGCCAAATGCTCTTCAAGAGCAAGGTTCAGCTTTCTACCCTTATGTTTGCCGCAGCATTTACCTCCTTCAACCATTTCTAAATTAATTCTTCAATTTTTGCTTATTTTATTGACTGTGAAAACTAGAAGTTTCGGTTTAGCAAACCGACAGGTCTAATTTTCAGCCTTGCTGAATTTGGCCAATTTGAAGCTAATAGGTTATGAGCAAGCTTCAAAACCTTTTCTTCCCCCAATGCATAATGGATCTTCTACGATCTCTGTAAAATCATCACCTTTAACAATATTATCATTTGAGGCCTTTAAATTATTTTTACCAAGATTAATTCTTTGCTTTTACATGAATTGGTTTGTAACCGATTTGATAACCTTTTGCCATCAGGATTAATTGGATCAACTAGTCATTTTTATATGTTTCTCCAAAACTCAATTATCCTTTATTAATAAACGATTGACTTTTTGACATAATATATTGCAATTCTTAGTACTATGATCAAAAGAATTATACCATTTACAATACATTCGCTTCCCTCTATCCGGAAGTGATGGTATGACTTTGTAATCATAGAACCTAATAAAATTATTCTTTAGCAAGTTATCAAATATATCATCGCACAAAATCAAATATAAAGTGTACTTTATCTTTTTTAGCCGATTCTTTTGAGGAGACACCTTTAAAACTAAGCAAATGATTGGTTTAAATTTCTCGTCTATCCATTCAATTATATATTTACTTGTGTCTCTTCTACTTATAAGATTTAGAATATGCTACCACGCTAGCATTAGTTTTCTTAAACCTCAAATTGATCTCTCCTATTTAATCTCCCTCCTTTTTATCTCTTTTCACCAACCCTCTTTTCCCTAATTCTCTGCAGCAGAGGGGATCGGGCGCGCCCTGCCCGCGAGAACCCGCCAACCGCCGCCGCCCGACCGGATCTGCTCCTGTCTGCCCCGGTTCCCGTGCTCATCTCCGTCCCGCGTTGGCCGCGTCGCCCCCCAACAGCACCTGACCGGTCCCAGGCGTCGCTGTCGCCGATCCGCTTCGTCGGCACCCTGCTCCGCGTTGGTTCCTGTGTTCCCAGGCCGACAGGCGTCCTGCGTCATCGTCGCACGTCTGCTTCCAGCCGACCGCGAGTCAGCGACATGCCGCGCGGCACCATCTCCGACCAGTTCTGCCGCACGAGCGCATCTTCATCGTCGGGCCCGCGTTGTCCAGCGCCAGTCTCTGCGTCCGCTCGGTGGTGAGGACCAGGAGCTCTCTCTCTCTCTCTCTCTCTCTGTTACTCTCTGTGATTAGCTGCGGTAGATAGTGTGTAGAGAACTTTGATGTGTAGCCGTGCTTGGTCCTGTGGCCTGCTTTGTGCAGAGAGTTTTGGCAGGAGTTGTGCTCGTGGGTGGTAGATCGATTAGATTCACGAGTATAGTGTTCGAATCCTTGTAGCCAGTGTAGTTCGGTGGCGGTTTGACCATGGATGGTTGCCGTGCGCACCTTGATGTGTGTCTGTGAGCCGATGCATTTTGGTGGTCACGCACAGTGACAGAGAGCTAGTCTTGATCAGAGGGCTCCGCTCTTGTGCTAGCAGGATCTGTTCGCGAGAAACAAGTTAATTCATTCTCTTAGAATTGTTTTCGTATGCTGATCTTGGGAAGTTCTAGAAACTTCAGTTGGTCTCCAAAGATTTTTAAAATTGTTCCGTTAAATTCGTCTCGTCGATAACGTCGTGTAAAATTTTTCGAGGAATGTTTTGAGCACGTTTAGTCTAGCCATTTAAATTTAAATTTAATTATTCGAATTTAAATTATCGCGTACCTAATCTCATCTCTGTTCGTGTTGTGTTTAGCTGGTGATCTCGAAGAGGAGTACCGTGAGCCTGCTCAGTTCGACGACCCGGATCCCGACTATGATTTCGAGCTACCAAGCAAGCTGCGTTCCTTGATCACTTTTGTACTCACTATTTTAAACTGTATGTTTTGTTTGCAACCCTAATTTGCATGTCAACTGTTTTAAAATATGCTAGCAACGTTTTCAAGCGGTTCCTATTTATTATTTCATAAATATGAGCCCTATGATTGCTTTAAAATAATTATTTTATTTTTATGCTTAGCCATGCTTAGTCGTATTTATTTTTTATCTCACACCTATCACTATAAAAATAGAATTTGTGTTAAATGATTTTGAACTGTGATTCAAATGTGTAAGTTTTGTAAATAAAGATACATAACTATTTAGCGGAGGCAGGATAGAGTATGAGCTGACGGACTCTTGAGAAGTCTTTATGAGCGTACCTGTGACGTGTTAGTATGGTGTAGAGCCATGACTCCTCACATAAGATCGAGATATCCTACCTGATCAGTGCTAGGCTCTTCACAACACCAGGACTCGATTGCGTAGGCACTTGGGATGCTGGAGGACGGATAACGCCAGTTGAAGCTTTTGAATGGGTCTTGTGTGCTCGTTGGGACTACGACGGTAGTTTTCGACGACACTTCTCGTGGGTCCAGGTGCATACACTCTGCAGAGTTACAGT
Source organism: Zoysia matrella (assembly GCA_001602295.1). Classification (NCBI taxonomy): domain Eukaryota; kingdom Viridiplantae; phylum Streptophyta; class Magnoliopsida; order Poales; family Poaceae; genus Zoysia; species Zoysia matrella. The sequence goes on along the minus strand of BCLG01001615.1, from coordinate 22,218 downwards.
CAATGCGCATTGCCATGTTCTTTTTCGAAGGACACCACCTGAGTTATGCTCCTCGTTGAGTGGTTTTGTTTTCTCTTTTTCCTCTTCTATTTCAAAACATTTTAGACTCTGGCCTTTGAGCTGTGGCCGGGTGTGGAGGTTACACCGCCATTTAAAATGAACCATCGTCTGAGATAACAGAGATCTCTACGGGGCAAGATAATAAATTTTGACTGTTTTAAAATAAGACTTTCTTGCATCTTTAAAATAAAATAAAATGTTTTAAACTTGCATTTAGCTTTTGAGCCAGCTTTTACCTTTGAAACTATTTGCATACATACATTGTTGATAGGTAGTACACGGTTTGCTGAATATTTGTACTCACGGCTTCCTAATTTGTTGTTTTCAAAGGATACTCACAGCTTCGACTTCGACTGCGTCTCCAACAGACCGTGAAGTCAGCTCTTACGCTCAAGCGTGCCTGTGTAGAGGAGGTTCGCTGCCGCTGCCAGAATGATGCTTCCGTTGCTGCATTCTATTTCTCGATAGTGATCTTTCTGCTCTGAGATTTTTCCGGCCTGCATACCGATGGACCCTCTTTGGAGGATTATATTTTAATAAATTTGCATGGACTTGTTATTTTCTATTCTCGTTTCTTGTTTAATGCTTCTGTTATGGTTTTTTGCTTGATTACTTGTGATGTCGTGTTTACCAACCTTCTGGGATTGGCAAGGTCACAGAAGATCGAAAGGTAAGAAAAACCTGATCGTTACATTGTTCTAGGAAGAGAATCATAATTTCGCTATGAATGGCGGCTAGGTTTACAAGCAAACCAGCAAAAAGGTAAACAACATATTTTCGTGATGAAGAATGGCTAGTTTACGAGCAAACTATCCAAGGTTGTCAAATCTCCTGCACGAGAGGGATCCCATTTGGGTGTGAGCATCCCACTATGTGCCCTAGGTCAGCCAACAGGCCTAGGATGCCATCTATGGTCCTAGAGATTAGTAGAAAAATAGCATAGGGGATTGGAAGAGAGAATTAGGGTTTAGAAGGTAAAAAAGCAAAGTTACAAATGAAGATGTGATTGTTGTTCCACAATTAGGCGCGGCCGCTATTTATTTGGAGGGGGGATGGTTGTATCCCATGGAGAGGCATTAACTCCAACAAATCCACAACAAATCAAAGTTATCCGTTTCCAAAAATCAAAAATTCCAATTTACTTGGGGTGCAAATTGGCAAAAAATGTAACTTCTGGTTTTGCAGCCCATGTGAATTTTAAAAACTCTGTAACTTTTTTGTCGGGGCTCCAAATTAGATGATTCATATATCTGTTTCGATCGTTTTGATGAGAGCCACGTCAGGGAATCTTCAAAACAACAATTTGGCTTCATTTTCTTCTCCTTTTAAGCACTTGTTGGTTTATTCTATGAAAATTGGACAAAATGCACAAGGACTACACTTGTAACCTGTAAAATATTTCTAAACACCAAATTTGTGAAATAATCAAAGTTAACATTGATTTAGACAATTTTGACCTTGGTGAGTCTGTCAAAATCAGAACTTCCACTTTAGAATACCAGAACTTCTGGTTTGGACTCTCTAAAAAAAGGTCCGACACTCTGGTGGAATGAACCTCGACCCCAATGAGGGTGTTCCTCGACACTCCAGCCAAGTGCTGGACACTGCGGTGAGGACTTAGCCATTTTTGGCCATAGTGAACCAGCTGAAATCAGAACTGCTGGTTTGGGATACCGGAATTTCCAGTTTTCCTTGAATGTCAATTTGGTCATCAAAAGAGCCCGACGCGGCGGCGACCTAGATAAGGCCGGTTCCAATGGTGGAGGGTGACACGGCCGCCAGGGCCAGGGTGGGGACGCTCATGGTGGGAGGATGGCAGGGACATACAACCTTGCCATTTGAGACATTCCCTCTTGAATTTGAATAGACATATGAACTTCACATAAGCACAATTTAGCTGGTAGGCATAAATTTGTTACATTGGTGTATTATAGGGGTAGGAGGCGCCACTGCTTTCTTCTTTTTTGCTACCAAAGCCCTATCAGCTTCAACTAGATTTCCACACTGGCAAAGGCACCTGATGTATAAACATTAACTCAAGAGTTAAGCACACTGTGTTCCATCTCGTGGTAGATCTTGACGACGCCTCATGCATCATTAACCTTGCCATATACAACAATAAGATTCTTGTGTGTATCCTGATTACGAAACGTGCCCTTTGTCCGTTGCTTGAGTCAGCAGGTCGTTTACGATGCGGACATTATCTGTGTTGCAGTCTTGCAGAGCACCTCTACGGCTCTACCATCTTGTTACAGGTCTGGCACAAAACCTTCACGGAGCATGCCTTCAAAGTACTCCAACCCCTCGTACACTCTCTCGTCTGAAAAACCCGGCAACAAGAGACTGTACGTAGCATCATAAGGGTTCGAACCACGTTATCGCGTTACTCGAAAGCAAGACTTCAGATCACCAATGCAACAGTAGGCATTCATGATCAATGAGCAAGCAATGTCATCGAGCAGAATATTCCTCTGCATCAACCTCTTCAGCAGGAAGAGAGCTTGTTCCACCCTTTCTTCTTCGCTCATCCTCAGAGTGAAAACCACGTGCACCATAATGCTCAGCGCCCACTTCATGCCGTGGATCCTTCCCATGAGCTTGCCTTCTAGGCTTAGGGCAACGACGACAAGCTCAACGGTTCTTTGGTTGGCATAAGCACGCTTACAAGCTCGAGCGTAATTAGCGCGAACACCTACTAGGTGACCCGGAACGTCCTGGCACCCTGCTCCCCGTGCAGCGCGGCGTTGAAGACAGAGAAGGAGGGGACCATGGCACATGCCGCGCTGCTTGAGGTAGCAGCAAGCCTCGAGTTCCTCCTCCGGGAGGCGCTGTCGCGCGTAGGTGTGCACCAGGAGGTGGAGGCCCCTAGTCGTGGTGGCCGTGCCGTTGACCTACTGTCCTTGTAGTCAGCGAAGAAGGCGTCCACGAACGATGAGGAGGCATGGTGATGACAGACTGGAGGACGGATGCGTTGCAGAACAACATGGTGCAGGAGAGGAGGTCGACAAGGAGGCTGTAGGAGCAGAGGGAGTGGGAGTAGGACATCGATGGCGAGGAGGCGGCAGCGGCAGATTAGTGGAAGAAGGTGAGCGCATTGTTGGCAAACGGCCCAGCGGCAGCCAAGGGGAAGGCGACGGAGAGCGCCTCCCAGGTCGTGCGCCTCTCATGCGAGAGGCAGTGGGTGATTAACAGTATCAAGGTGTCGACTGTCGTGGGCGGCGGTGAAGCAAGGGAAGGGAGATCCAATGGAGTGTGGCGGTATTATCTTGCTCAGGGCATGCCGGCATAAATGGGGGCCCTGTACTTTCTTTGAAATGGGAAAAAAAATTCTATTTCTAACAGTTTTATTGTGAAATTGATCTACTTCATGCAACTTTTCTGTATGATTATGTGCAATTCCTATGTTCCGAAGGAGGCCAAGTGGGGTAGTAACGCCTCTTTCTAAATTACGGTGGAAGTTTCATATGAATTGTATAGAAAATTTATAGTAAAATGTATTATTTAAATAAAAATCCCATAATACATAGAGCTGTAAAATAAAACAATAAAATAACAGACATGCTGTAATGTATTACCCCCTCCATCCTAAATTATAAGTCATTACTATGGAGTCCTTCAATTTTTTTAAATTATACTTTCATTTTTGTTTATCATACACTTTCTCTCTTTTTAGTATTTTTCTATTTCTATCTCTCTCCTACTTTTCAGTGCATGTCACATTTTCCACTCTAATTAGTTTTTGTGCTCAGACCTAAGACGATGGATTAAGTACATATTAACAATAGAAAAGACTCGGTGCTCGATGTAGACCTTGAACTTGCCAAAAAAACTAATTTAGACTTGTATGGAATGCGGTAATTTTCTGCATTTTTTTATGAAATTGAGCTGAATTCTTGGAAATTCATATAAAATTCCTATCAAGTTTTTACATAAAAAAGGAGACCTTCGTAATGATTAACAAGACAAAAATTTGAGGCCCTTGAAAAATGGGGGCCTGTGCAAGTGCACAGGTCGCACGCCCAGCGGCTCGGCCCTATTCTTGCTCAATCCCATCCTAAATTGTTATCACGTTAACTTTAACATCATCTTTTACATATGATGAACAATCAAATATTATATTAGAAGTCAACGGTAACAACAATTTAAAAATAGAGGAAGTATGCACCTTAAATATTTGATAGCTATTCAATACCGCGAATTTGATCCTCCTGTTAGAGTATATTCGGTAGTTTAGCATTATTATCGTAGCTTACCATACATATTTCGGTTGTCTACCATTTGTATCTCGGTAGCCTACCATATCTCGATAGCCTGCCATATGTATCTTGAGATGTCTTGCCCCTCAAGTCTTATACTCTATATAAGCCGCCCCTGAGGCTCAATACACATCCATCCATTCAGAGTTCTATCTCCCTCTCTCATTCTCTCACATGGTATAGAGCCAAATATCAATTTTATTCCGCTGCCCACCCCCCCAACCCTAGTGCTTCTGCATTGCGCGCCCCTGGGGAGGTCCATCTCCATGGTCTCCACCGGGGGCAGTGCCCCTGTTTAGGTTGCGGATCCTATTGATCCGGTCACCATCGCCGTCATTGTCATCGTCCCGTAGCTGAACGGGTCATCGTGCCGCTACCTCTTCTGGATCTTTTTGTCCATCCCGCGCCATTATGGTGGCGGCTGGGCTAGGCTGTGACCCATCCCTGAGCCACCATGGCGGCGGATGGATCAGGACGCGCTTTCTATATCGGCATCGGATCCAAAAGCGACTCCCGCTACTGCTGATTTGTTTTTTTATTTCTCTGACTTTTACTCGATCACTGATCGAGGTTGTGTCGCCCACCATATGATCCATGCGTCGATCATCCTCGACTTCTTCTGTCGCGTCACTGTTGCACCCTCGGTCTGATCAGCCGATCAATGCAGTGACGTGATGTGTGCACTATTAGGATGGTTGACTTGAGAGCGCGTACACTGCCGCCAACTACGATGGTCGTGTCTCCGTTGCTCTGTTGCGATGCACCGACGCTGCCAGTGATCTTCGTCATTACATCTTCATCGCCGGCATGGTCTTCGTCGAGCCGTTCTTCCCTGACCCATGGGCACCTCGACTCCCAACTCGAGGGCTGCTCCGCTGACTTTGAGCACCGCCGTCGCGCTTCCTCAGGCTACCTGTGCGCCACCCTCGGCTACCGATTCCACCACATCTTTGTCTTCGTCCACCACGACCACATCGTCAGAGTTTCAGTCTCAACTCTTCTTCATCTACTCTGGCAACGACAGGCTGCACCGGCACTCTCCTCGCCGCTCTGCGCACTGTGACAGCTTCAGAGGCTTTTCTTTGCTGATCTCCTCTAACACTGATGATGTGTTCGTGATGGTCCCTACCCACGTGCGCCCGGTACTGGCAACACCTGTGTGTGCCTTTGTCCCCGACGCGTCTTCGGGCCTGGCAAACCCAAAGCATGCTTCGTCCACGACAGTTCAATGTCTTCGACTTCGGCATCACCCTCTTCACGGTGCTTCGATAGACTCATCGTCTTCTTTCGAAGCGCATCCTTGCGCACCTTTGGCGAATCCATGCGCCCGCGGCTTCATGTGGGGCTCCTCGACATCAGCACCTTCTACTTCGGCTCGATCAACCATGGCTACATCATGCACGACATCAGCGATCACAGCTACAAGTCATCGTATCGGTTACCTCGACATCGGTAGAAAGGGCTATCATCTCCTTTAGTTCAAGCGTGCGCATTGCTCGTGCTAAGACTGCGAGAGAATGTTAGAGCATATTTGGTAGTTTAAAATTATTATCGTAGCCTACCATACATATTTCGGTTGCCTACCGTTTATATCCCGATAGCCTGCTATATGTATCCTGAGGTGCTTTGCCCCTCAAGTCTTGTACTCTATACAAGCCAGCCCCTGAGGCTCAATACACATCCATCCATTCAGAGTTCTATATCCCTCATTCTCTCACACCTCCAAAGGCCATATATGGATAGAGAACAATCCACTTAATCCTTGTGCAGTTTGACGGATTGAGGTGAAAACTAGTTCATATTCTACTTCATTCCACTCACTCCATGTGAAGTGCTAACCATTCTATTCTAGTGGTATTATGCAAACTCGAGTTCTATTCTAGTGGTATTATGGAAACTCGAGTTAGTGAAAGGATGAGGTGAACTTATAAGCCTAGAAAAAAATCTCTCTATTCTGTAATAGGTGCTACTCTCCGCTCAAGTCATTTTTACACCATTCCCCCGAGGCTCCAGTCAATGTAGAAATCTTCAAAACGTTAGTGAAGCAAAAAACCCCTTGTGCTTTACATCTAGAGGTAGGGGTATAAAATAGAAACAATGAGATTACCCTTCAAAACTCTTTAGTTCAACACTTCCTCCAGAGTGTAACCTTTACATCTAGAGGTAGAGGTATAAAATAGGAACAATGAGATTACCCTTCAAATATTTTTAGTTCAACACTTTCATCGGAGCATAACATTAGGTGCATCTATTTACAGCCCTTATCTAGGAGTGAAATCAGTCGAGATCCCACTTTATCGATATCCAGTTTCATTAATAAAATCGTGTTCACATTTCGACCAGAAATGTTTCACGTCACCATCTTACGATGGGTACCAAAGTCCCAAGTCTACAGAAATACTCATTCACCACGGACCGCACGAGACTTTGTGTTGGGAGCCGAAGTGCGTTCGCAGCTCCAGGCTACAATGCAAAATAGTTATTATCGTTATATACAAGGAAGCACCGTATGTACAACTTTTTACGGTAATCCCACTATTATGTATAACATACAACAAAATCAAATTCAAAAGATTCCACATTATTCTCTGGCGATTTGCATAGAACTGTCAATTGAGCTTTTTTTTTTTTTTTACTATATTCTTGTGTGACATGGGTGAAACGACAAAACAAAAAAAAAATGCCTGAGTTCTAAACAGAGCTTTATTTACAGTACTAGAAAAGCGTGAAC
>BCLG01001615.1:0-15071 GCA_001602295.1 Zoysia matrella | reverse complement strand
CCCCCCCCCCCCCCCCCCCCCCTCTGTTTTTAATTTGTTATCATTATGATAAATTTTAGTTCAATTTTGAACTGGATTTGTGTCATAATGACATTAATTTAAAAATGATGGTGTAGGTTCCTAGAAGTTAATGCATAGAAGTGTTCAACCGGTAGATGAAACAACAATAATCTTTCAGGGAAAAAAGAGTTTAAAGCAACAGTGATTCCCACGAGAACCATGTTATAATAGCTTGGCTAGACTTCACGTTGGCAAGGAAAAAAGGCAGATTTTAAAATAGACCTATATGAATATGGACCGTTCATTTACACTGATCTCGAGGCTTAATTATTCTTTTACCTCCTATGAGGTAAAAGTTTTCAATAATTATTAATTGCTGAAAATTTTGATTTGGAAAGTTATTAGTGAGTTTTGGAAGGTGGTGGTAATCAAGAGCATGTTTTCTTATATAAATCAATAGTTAAGATAAAATTCGTGTCTTACCTCCTAGGAAGTGAATCAATATCACTTGGTCTATTTTAAAAGGGCTTGGAAAAAATGCTATTGGAGGCGAGAAACTATTTGGATGGACCCTCAAAAGCAAGGAAATCTTTGCTTATCATGCAAAAAAATCAAAGACTAGATGAGGAAACCAAACACATCATAACTAATATGATACGCAAAAGGACTAATACCCCCACACATTTACTTACCATAACCTTCAGTATTGCATTTTCATTGCAGGCAACTTCAGATGAGACCTGAGGGCTACTACCTTCGTCTGGCACCTTGCCACTTGAACATGTTGTAGTTTGCGATGATCCATTGCCACATTCATCAGTGTGAGCCTTGGACATACAATGATTTGCTAGTGACGGATCAACTTCTTTTAGACAATTGATCTTCAAAAAGTTTTCAAAACGATCTTTACACATATGAAGCTTAAACCATTCGGTGTGCGTATGTATTGTTGTTCTTACTATCTTCATTAGCTGAGGTTCTTCAATACCAAGCCTCCTGCTCATAGCAACCTAAAAGTGAAACGATAGAAGTCATGAAACAGCCTAACTTCATTATAGCATTCAAAACAAAACTCTGTTCAAATTTAAATGTCATTCTAGCATTTAAAATTTGCTCAACAATAGATGTCATTCTCACTTCCAAAACTCTCTCTCATCATGGACACACTTGTGGGCAGGAAGTACCATAGAAGCCATCGAATAGCAGATTAGTTACCTAATAAGTAGGAGTTGGTATTTGTTCATACATGTAGAAGGCACCTGTTCTATAAAGGCAGCCACAGCCACGTCCAGGAGATGAAGTCAAGCTGGAAGAAATCTTCTCTGTTACAGGAAGAGGATTTCTGTCGCCGTGGCTAGGAACATGTCTCAGGAAGCCACAAGGCTGTTTCCAATTCCAATTATAATTCACACCGCTACATCCTATTTCTAATCCCAACACTTGCTCGCAATTGCTCTCGCCCTGTGCACTCTCCAGTCCCCACAGGAAGCATCATCCACAACATTTGGTATCAAATTCAACACTTGCATCAACAGTTATGTCCGGTAAGAATGTCGATCCTAAGGCTTCCCTAATGGACTCCCAAAAGCTTGATCAGTTGATGGAGGTCAATATTCAGATCATTGCAAACCACAACATAACTCCTAGACTGTCATGATCAGAGGCTTGCGCAGACGGAAGGACAACAAAGATCAGAGGAGCCTAAGGAGGAATCGTCCTTTCAGGGACACGAACCACACGAAGGCGATCACCGTGGCCACAACGGTTACGGTGTCGGCAACGTAAACATGCTGCCAGATTGTCATGGAGGCAGCTATGGCAGAGGAGGTGGCGATCTCTATGATCATCACAGTTGCGGGCGGCTACAGTGGTGGAGGCGATCCCTATGATCGTCATGATGGTGGCTATGGCGGTGGTGACCCCTATAATTGTCAGGATGGCGGCTATGACAGTGGCAATCCCTATGATCTTTAGGATGGCAGCTATGGCGGCTGTGGAAGTGACCCTTACGGTCGTCAAGGTGCCGATTGAGGAGGCGAAGACATGCAAGGCCGCTGTAATGGGCACGGTTACGACGACGATCCCCGAGGCGGGAACCGATTTCCGACAATCAACTTCCCAATTATGACGGCGAATATGATCCTCTTAACTGGCTGATTATGTGCGACTCATATTTTCACGGGATGTGCACATTGGATCACGAAAAAGTGTGGCTTTCCTCACTTCATCTCGAAGGCATTGCGGCTTAATGGTTCTAGACCTTGGAGCGGGACCATGGGATCATGTCTTGGCAAACCTTCAGCTCTAGCCTCCTATTCGAACCAATGGATTGGCAGAGCTCAAAGAACCGATGTAGCATGGGCTCTGTTAGGGATGACAATTTTGGTGTGGGTTTCGGGTACCCGTTGGGTTTTGCACCCGACGTGTGCGGGTGCGGGTCCATTTATCCACCAGTGGGTGACCCACACCCGACCCGAAATAAAACAGGTGCGGGTTGGGTTTTTTCCTCCACCCATGGTTGACCCATCAGGTACCCGAATACTCTCTTGGGTCCGAAACTACACCCATACTCTCCTCTATCATGCGGGTTTTTCCTTCACTCGACCCGAACCCGACCCATACTCACCTTTGTCAGGCGGATTTTTACTTCACCGACCCGAACTCGACCCATTATCACGCTTATAACAATGGGGGACCCGACACCCACCCGAAACCTGACGGGGACCAACACTCTTTGTGTAACTATGCTAGATATGTACTTTGCAACAAAATATGATGCAAACCCGACGGGGACCCGACACCCGCTCGAAACCCGACGGGTGCAGGTTTCATTTTTCACCTGTGGGTGCGGGTTCGTGTTTGATATTGCACCTGCAATTTTTTTTAATTGGGCGGGTTTTTACAAAACTCGACCCGAACACGACCCGTTGCCATCCCTAGGCTCTGTGGAAGAATACCCATGCCACAGGCCGATGTCGTTATGAGGATTTGACCGTGAATCAAGTGAATCTTTTAACGGCCAAGTTGGGACAACCATGGAGAACAAACATCGAGTTGCAGGCTTCTGTGACACTTCAGATGGCCATGAGTTTGGCCCGGGCATTTAAATAGCATGGCCATGCCGAGGAGAACAGCAAGAAAGCAGCAATAAAGCAGATTCGCACTGCTACGACAACTACATTTTCTTTGATACCAAGAATATCCGATGCACAGCACAGCCAGGGAATAGATACCACGGTTCTGATAGCTCACACATGAAGAACAGGCAAAGCAGGCAAACGAAGAGTGCTATTATTGTCCGGAGAAGTACACTCCCGGACACAAATATAGCGACAAGGGAATCTTCCTGTTGGAGATTGAGGAAGGCCAGGAGGTCGATGACATCACTGAAGAGCTCGACATAACTCAACAGTCGTTGCCAGGAATCAATGTCGCCAACACCATTCAGCTACAACTCTGCATCGGCAAGGTCCCTCTGATTACATTGGTTAACACAAGGTCGATGCATGCATTCATCCGGGAAAGTGTGGCACAAAGTCTGGGTCTAGCAATCAAGGCATGATCTGAGCTCTCGGTGAAAGTAGCAAATGGTGACTGCGTTTTCAGTGCTGGAATCTGCATCAACACAAAGATCACCATAGCAGAAGAATTATCCATCAATTGCCACATATTGCCGTTGGTCGGTTTCGACATTGTGTTGGGCATTCATTGGTTGAAGACCTTAGGGCCAATACTATAGAACTTTGCAGAACTGAATGTCGTTCCGGCAACATGGTTGTACAGTTCAATGGACGGGTGGGCAGCACAACAGCACATTGTGGGCATTATCTACACCACAGAACCTGATAGACGCGCTGTTGTCTTCCTTCGCAAATATTTTCACAGACATCTTTGAGGAACCGCGGGTCCTTCCTCCTCCAAGGCACCATGATTGTCGCATCCGGTTCCTGCCAGGCACGGTCCCCGCAGTTGTGAGCATCGACAGGTACCTGTAGTTGTTGAAGGATAAGATATATAAGCAGTGTTAAGACTTGCGCGCGTAAGGCATCATCCGCACCGGTGCTGCTTGTAAAGGCATCGCGAAAGCACATCACCTTTCTCTTCACCGGTGCTGGTTGTAAAAAAGGTGGACAGGTGGTGGTCTTCTGTGTGGATTACTGCAAGCTCAACAGCAAGACAGTGAAAGACAAGTTCCCGATCCAGTTGGTTGACGAGCTATCAGATGACGTTCAAGGTGCGTGCTTCTTTACCAAGCTTGATCTCTGCAGTTTTATCATCAGGAGCACATGCATCCAAATGACATCGACAAGACGGCGTTCCGCACGCACCGTGGCCACTTGGAGTTTCTAGTAGTCCTTTTGGTCTCACAAACGCACCCTCTTATTCCAATCACTTATGACCAAGCTCCTGAAGCCATTCATTAAAAAATTTGTGCTAGTATTCTTTGATGACATACTAGTGTTTAGCCAATCTTGGGCAGAGCATCTAACAACATGTCAAAGCCGTGTTCCAGGTGCCCAAGGAAAACATGTTACTGTTGAAGCAATCAAAATGTATATTTGGCTATAAGTCGGTGTCCTTCTTTACCACATTATTGCAGCAAATGATGTCGCCATGGATCCAGCAAAGGTATTAACAGTGCAAGAATGGCCATAACTGTGACCATTAAAGGCACTAAGGGTATTCCTTAGCCTCACCAGCTATTACCGCAAATTCATTGCGGGTTATGGAGAGGTGGTGGCACCACATTGTTTAAGGTGGCTTTCAAATGGTCAGAAACGGTGGAAGACACATTCCTGTGCCTCAAACAGGCATTTAGTGATTGCAGCTCTTCTATAGATGCTGGATTTCACCAAGCAATTCATAGTTGACTGCGATTCCTCGGATGCAGGGTATGGCATGGTGCTACACCAAGGTGACTCCATCGCCTTCTTCACTCGGCAGTGAGCCCACATCAAGCCAAGCTGCCCGCATTAAACCTCAAGCCAAATGGCCTCGTCACCGGTCAGAAATTGGTGGCTGTACCTATGGGGATGGCTGTTTATATGCGCAAAGACCACTACATTCTCAAGTACATCCTAGATCAGCTGCTCTCCAAACTTCCCCAGCACACATGGTGTAACGCCTAATAAATAGTAAAAAAAGAACTAAAATCTAGGCCTAATGGGCTGAATATTTGGTAGCTTAAGCTCATCTGAAACCCTGCACATGTTCCCCACGTTGGTACGGTAGTTCTTTCTCCTTCAGTTGTTCAGCCAACGCCTCCTTCATTTGTTCCCTCTTCTTCATGTCTGCTGCCTGCCATTGCCAGGAGGTCCTTCCCCTGGAGCAATCACATTTATGAGAGAAGTCCTGATTCTCTTAGAAATCTTTGTGCTCGTTCAAAATTTGTTTAGGTAGGCATATGACAGGGAGAGAAGCACCAGCAGCATGTGATTCTTCCAGGTATTAACCCAAAACTTTCTGGATGGAGTTACCCCTTCTGTTCTGGCCTAGATTGCTTTAGTAAGAAGTGGTAGAATATTGAGTTGATTCTCTTATAAAGATTTACTTGCTGACATATCTATTGTGAATTTAAGGTTATAAAAAAGAGTAGCAGCACTGCTGCTATTTGCCAATGTGATATAGTTGACGTTTTCACCATTGTTAGTTTGCAGTGTAGTAACGTGTTTTAACTCATAAGTTTGATTGACTTGACATACTAAGTTGTATATTGTAAAACAGGTGGTAGTGCTTGGGTCATCCATAGCGCTTTTGATCTTCTTCGGTAAAGAGGCAAGTGAATGTAGCAGTGATTTGCTAGAGTTTTGACTTGTTATTTTTATCACCTACACCTTAATATTCAAAATCAAAGTATCATAATTAAGTTGTGAAAATTATGACAATTCGAAATTTATTTATGCATTGCATATGAAGTTTGTCATTAACCTATGGTTACGACTGTACAGGTACACATCTTCTCAAGGAGGGGTGAGATGTAAAGTGGACATGCATTGCATTCATGTACATTGATTGAAGTGAAGCTACTCGCATTCTTATGCATTGAGTGAAGTAAAGTTATTTGCGTTAATATGCATTGATTGAAGTGAAGTTATTTGCATTCCTATGCATTGATGGAAGTGAAGTTGATCTTATTTACATTGATATGCCTTCATGAAGGAGAAGTTGATCTTGTCTGTATTTAAAGAAGTTTGTGGAGAAGATACTGCTTATGATGTCTATATGAGGAGTTTATTCTTTACACTTTGTTGTGATATTACTCTTGCTATTATCTGGATACCTTTAAAATTGTTGTTTCAATCAACATGTGGTTTTAATAGATTGTCAAAACAATTTACTTGCTGAGATGTTCATCTCACTCTTGCACCGTGAAAAAAAAAACGCTCTGAAGCACAAAGAAGAAGAGCGTAGTGGAGACCCAGTGCTACGCCTAGGGGCATAAGCGCTCATAAGGCGGAGCAGGAGCTTAGCCACGAGGTACTGCCAGTGACGGCCCTCCACAGCTTCCAGTGGCCTGCAGCGGCACATGGATGGAGAGGGCGGCAGCTAGATAAGGCCGGGAAGAGGAGGGATCTCGCAGACAAGGCTGTTGGAAGGTTGGGGCGGCCTGGAGAGAGAGAGAGGCGGCTGAGGAGGAATGAGTGGTTGGGAGTGGTGGGGACTTCTATTTATATGCTAGGATATAGAAATGGGCCATCTATTGATGTACATGGGTCTGCTGGGCCTTTATACTACAGATACAATGTTTGCTATTTCTTTTTTCTTTCTTTTTTTAATCATATTTTATTATGTAATATGTATATAATATTTACTGCTTAGAAAAACATCTAGGCACGCCTAAGCACGCTTCAGCGCTAGGTGGTGCATCACCGCTCGCTTAGCGCTTAACGCTTTTTTTCCGTGGCCCTTGCATTACTCTTTTCAGGTACTTGATGATTACTAGGAATGGAAGGGGAATAGGCTTGAAAACAGAACAAAAAAATCCCGTTCCATCCGCTTTCTGTTCTCGAATTTGTGACCCAGGCAAAAATGGGACGGATAAAAACTTGAATGGATGGAAATAGGATAAAAAACGAAAATGGGATCCTAAACGGTTAAGTATTTTTCCGTCCATTTTTACGGTATCCCATTTTTATTCAAAATCATCCCATTTTTCTACTGTTTTTCACCTATTCGGGATCAGGGATGGAGGTGATTTAGAAATGGGAGCTCACCTGCGAGGGAGTGATGGGACCCGAATCTTGACGTAGGGAGGCTCACCTGGTCTATGGCACGGAGATCCCTGTGCATGTCGAATGGATTCAAGAGCAAGGGACCACGGACGTCCGGGCGGACAGGGACTGGCGTCAGCGCCGATGGGGTGAGAGTGAGAGGAGGCCGGCCGTGGACTCGAGTTGAAGACTCGCGCACGACATGCGGGACACTCGGGATCAAGGTTGGTGGCAAGCTGTGACGGGGATTCTCTATACGGAGAGATGGCACTAGGAGCCAGGGACTTGAGGTTGAAGAGACTCATGAGAGGGGCATTAAAAAATACTACGACTACTACTGTTCCCTAAGAAGGATGGGAGGTGAGCAGTTGGTCATTTGTGGGGAGTAAATGGAGAAGGTAAAAAAAAAGAAAGAGGCTTTGAATGTTTATTTTGTTGATTAACTTTTGTTATTTATGTTGATATTTCCGATTAAATATAGGTTACCGACCGATTTCGGTACATTCCGACCGGATTAGTTCGTTTTTGATACTCTGTATTTATCCCATTCGTTTCCGTTTTCGACTTCCCCATTTCCGTTTCTTTTTTGAGGTATAAATATGAAAATGGAAATGGTTTAGGTAATTTCCCGACCGTTTTCAGCCTAAAGGGGAGTAGCTGCACGTCACAAACTTGTTTAATTATCCTAATGTTTAGTCATTTAATCAAGTTAGCTTTAATTAATCTTGAGAAGGTTTGCTTAGATTCGAACACTGAACTTATTCCTTGGTTGCAATAAGTCAATTTGACAAGTTGCCTTTATTAATTACTTTACCTATGATTATTATTATTTTGCTTCCGTGATGCTTATAAATTGAAAGGAGATGTTGTCGAAATTTACCTAGAGTATTTGTTGTGTCATTTTTGTGGCCTTAGTGACATTCCGAGATGTTCAGGGACTCCAGGGTGTTACACGTGGGTAAGCAAACTATTTGGCTATCACCTGCCTGTGGAGTAGAGGTCATTGAATGTGGTCACCGAAGCCCTGTCAAGAGTAGAGCTCATTGAATGTGGTCACCGACGCCCTGTCAAGCTGTAACAAAGAGGGAACAATGTGCGCCATATCTGCATCTTCATTCGAGATACTCTCTCCAGCTCTATATTTCTTGACGTTTTGGACAATAGCACGGTCTCTAAAATGCAACTTTGACATTTATTTTCGTTAAGTTTTTATTTAAAAGTAGCATATGTATACTTTTATGAAAGAATTTTTAAAGACAAATTTATCCATATAGTTTTCACATTTTAAAACTTAACCATTTTAAAGTTATTTGTAATTTATATTTTCAATGTTTGACACAAAGCATGTCCAAAACGTCAAAAATAATGGTACTGGAGGGAGTATGCGACAAGCTTCGAGAAAAGATGTCCACCAACTCTAAGTGGTGGATATGTGCGCCAAAATGGTGGTGGGAGTAGCACAAAAGGGCTGGGCAAAGACTGATGGCCTGGTGTTGTTTAACGGTCGTGTATTTGTGACAGATGCATCAGCGCTATGGCCGCAACTGTTGGCTTATGCACACCAAGTTGGACATGGGGGGTCAAGAGGGCTTTACATGATGGTGCATGTCATTCCACAACCCACACACTCAACGTTGTGTAAGCAAATATGTGGAGATTGCACCATATGTGAACGTAACAATTCTGAGCACCTTCATCCAGCAGGGTTACTTCAACCATTGCCAGTACCCTTGGAAGTATAAAGCAACATTTCCATCGATTTCCCTGAAGTATTTCCCAAAGTTAGCAGCAAGTCAATGGTACTCATGGTGGTAGATCGCTTCCAAGTTTGCTCACTTCATAGCCCTAGGCCATCCATACACAACAGCTTCGGTGACCAAGGCATTCTTTGAGGGCATTGTACTACTCCATTGATTTCCCTGCTCCATAATCAGTGACGGCGGCACATTTTACACCAGCACATTCTAGATAGTTATTCCATTCATGGGTGTTAAGCTACTCATGAGTTCCACCTTCTACTCATAGATTAACAAACAATCTGAGCTAGTCACAAAAGCACAATGTATCTTCAATTTTGGCAGGAGACAGGCCGCGGTCATGGTTGCTATCGTTGCCACAGCTGGAATTCCAATCATCGTACCAGACAACAGTCAAGTGCTTGCCGTTCCACATTGTGTTTGGCAGAGAACCTCCTACTTCTCATATCAACCATGAGTAGCTCGTGTCACGAAAGTGGATCGACAACTTTAGGGCAGGGATTAGTTCATGGCTAAAATCCAGGAGCGTCTCATACAGGCATAGGTAACAATGAAGAGTTTTAGGATAAAGCTTGTTGCGATGTGTGCATAGAGATAGGTGAACGGTATGGTTGAAACTGCAACATCGATCAGCATCAAGCATCAAAACGATGCCGCGGTCTAAGCTAGGACCCCATTTCTATGGGTCATTTCTTGTGTTGGCTTGTGTCGGCGTAATATCATACAAGCTCAAGCTACCACCCAAGGCTAAAATTCATGACATCTTCTATTTCTAGCTACTCAAAAAATTTGAAGGAACTCCACAATAGAGTTCCCTTGCTAGATATACTACATGGACGTGTCATTCCTAAGCCAGAGAAGGTGGTTCATGCTCACCTGAGCTGAGGCATCTGGTAACTGATAGTACAATGGGTTGGACACCAGGCTGCTGATGCATCATGGGAGCAGGTGGAGGATTTCGTGCGCCAGTATCCTGAAATGCAGCTCGCAGACAAGTTGTTTGTTGGAGTGGAGGGAAATGTCATGGACGCATTTGTGGGTAGGATACAAGAGAAGCCGTCAAAAGAACTAAGGAAGGTGTTGTCACTAGCTCGAATTCAAGAGATTGTTAGCAACCAATTAGCAGATTAGTTACCTAAGAAGTAAGTACTCTCTCTGTTACTAAATTGTTGTCGCCGTTGCCTTCTAACATCAACTTTGACCATTCGTCTTATTCAAAAAAAATAACTCAAATGTGTAAAACTATAAGTTGTGTTTTAAAAACTTTAGGCCTGCTTTGGAACGCGGGAATTTTCCCCGTTTCCTACGTTTTTCCTGTGAAATTGAACTGATTCCTGTGAAATTTCTGTGAGATTCCTGTGAAATTTCTGCGTTCCAAAGTAGGCCTTAATGACAAAGTACATTACAACAAAATATATGATATTCGTCAAAAAATTTTGGAATAAGACGAATAGTCAAAATTGATGTTAGAATTTAATGGTGACAATAATTTAGGAACGGAGGGGGTAAGTTTTGGTATTTGATGATAATGTAGAAGGCGCCTGTTCAATAAAGGCTGCCATGTGGTAGAACTAGGGTTTCTACCAGACCGGCTGCGAAGATTGTAAGGGTGAAAGAGAGGACGTGGCCTCGGAAGGTGGCGAGAGTAAGAAGGCGCCGTGGTGGACACGGCGCCCGAGGGACTTTGGGTGGCGGCGCTTCTATTGAAGCTAGCAGCCAAAGTGTTGTTTCTGCTTGAATTCTCGAATGAGGTTTACAGCTTATTTATAGCCTCTCGGACTAAGGATCCTATATTGGAGGATCTGATCCTATCCACTGGACTCCAAAATTAAAAGACCTCCACAAATTAGAGATCCTCAATAAAAGGAAGGATTATCCTAAATGAGAGAAAATAGAAAAAGGATAATAAAGGCTGGTCTTATCCACTAAGTGGGACCGGCTGGGGCGGCGCCCCCTTGTGCGCCGGCTGGCTGGTGCCCCCCCCTGGCCGCCGGCTGGGTGGCACCTGCCGTAGTGGATGCCGGTCATAACACCATATCCAGGAGATAAAGTCAAGCTGGAAGAAATATTCTCTATTATGGGAAGAGGGCTTTTGTCCCTCGGGCTAGGAACGTATCCTAGGCCAGCGACAAGGCTGATTCCGATTCCAATTATAATTCACATGGCCACATCCTATGCTCTATTCCCAATGCTCACTCACAGTTGCTCTCCCCCTGCGCACTCCCCAAAGAAAGCATTGCCCACAACATTAACATATAAATGTGAACAGAAGTATATTTTTATAAATACATTACTATCTAAGGTGAATTTGAAAATATAACCTTATTAATCTACCACATGAGCAACATTGACTTCAAGAATTAAAAGACATCAGACATACCTGGAGAGAACTAGCAAGAACTGGCAGTGATACCGCATTTGTGAGTACATCCCCATTTGACTGAATAAGTGTAACCAAAGTTTCCTTCAAAGGTTTCAGCAAAGCATGGTTATTGGCAGCAAGAGGTCCCAGATGAGTTGACGCTACCTTCAGAGCAGCTACATGATCACCAGTAGCTACAAGCTTGAGAAACTCAACCTTGAAGGATGAAAATTTAAAGATGTCAAGCTACTGGATACCCTCCTAAAATAAATACTAGTTGCCACTTTGGCACTTTCCAGCATTCATTGCAAGGTAGGGCCTCACCTGTTTCAGTTGAAACAGAAGAAAAGGGTTTTGGGAAAAGAAATCAGGATATATGCTGTTTATTTCTTCAACAACTTTGGATGCCATTCCTTTTTGTGTGAGTTCCCTCAGCTCCAAAACAACTACATATTTCTCATCTTCTGCGTTTCTAGTTTCAGAGGAATTTGCCTCAACTTCCTGCCGAAGGATATATGGTAATACAAAAATTTTGTAAAACATCTTGATTTTAGGCAGGGAAAATATTTAAAATAAAGTATACCTGTTTTTCTGATACAGTATCTTCATCCATGTCAACAGCAGGAAACATAGCATTATCCTTATTCACATCAAACAAACTCTCACAAGCATAATCCAAATCATCTACCCGTCCTCTCCATCTCTTGCGACTTCGCTGCCCTGATGAACTACTTCTGACCCTCCGTAACCTCTTGGACAAGGAATCATCACGAGTGATATTACTGGTCGTACAATCTCCATTATCACTGTTAGTAATTTCACATTCAAGTGGTGTTTCATTCTTGGCTCCTCTACTCAGAGTACAGTTCTGGTCAGCAGCGCCTACAACTTATAAGAAACATATGTGATTAATGATACACAATTAAAAGAAAAAATCTACAAATACAGAAAAATTCTTATTTCAAATATAAAAAAATTCAAATGTAATAATACAGGTTAAGCCATTTACCAGGAAGAACATGCGAGCCACCTTTAACTATTCCCCTATATATACAGTACTCATGTACGAGTTGATCCAGAAGTGACAGATCCAAATTCATTCGGCACAACTCATTCTGTCATAATTTTGCAGAGTGAGCCATAATTTAGATCAAGGAACCAATGGGGGGACAGTTATTGAAACATCAAATTTGAAAGGGAAAAAAAGCAGGATCATGCTGATTAAATAGCAAACCAAAAATGCTGCATGTCTGTGAGTATAATTTATTATGATTTATTCAATGTTGACAAGGCAAAAGCAATCTGCCAACCAAAACATAGCTGATAGTGACCTGCAACACAGTGCTACTATATCAAATAAATTAAAGTAAAAGAATATCAGAGTGAGTCCCTCAATAGTGGGTTTGGAGGTTATTTAATATTCAAACGAACCTTTTTTTTTAAATCTACTCAACCAAAATGCACATTCCATCAGAATGTATATAGACAAAAAATGAGAAAAAGGACTCCCATCTGTTTATTTTGTTGCAAAGATATTAAGATTAACTATCGTATTACGTTTCTTGCAGTAGAAACCTAAAAGGCATGTTAGGTATACACACTGGTACTCAGGGCAGAATAAGCAGTGTGTTGGAAACAGAGACGCGTGCAATTTGGTCTTGCTATTTGAATGTTGAAACCATGATAGCCAAGGCGACGAAACTCTTGTTTTCCTACACGGTTGAAACATCCATTTAAACGGTAGGCAGAGGGTAACCGTTTAGGCTGTTTAAACCGTTTAATACCATTTTGAGCTGGATAAACCGTTTTTAAACTGAAAAACCTAACTGGTGAGTCACTGTCTAGCCTTGTATGAATATGATGAGTCTGCATTGGCAATTCTGGTGTCAAGGTGGCATTCGGAGTGATGCATTCCAAAATGGAAAGTTGAGTAAGTTACTTGACAAATAACTGGTACAAGTTTTAGATTAACTATTAGAAACAAAACTTTCCAAAATTTTGTTGGTTTGGACTTGCTTTGGTCCTAGGTGCTGGGTTTACCTCTTTGTATTTGGACAGCTTGACTCATTGCTTTTCTTTTATTTCTTACATTAATAATAACATCCGCCTACACAAGTAGAGATCGTGTCCGAAACAATGATATACGAGAGAGATTAGGATGGCACCAATTGAGGAGAAGCTTGTGCAACATCATTTGCGATGGTTTGAGTATATACAATGAAGGTCATAGGAGGCACCGATTCGTAGCGGAATGACAAGTCGGCCTAATCATGTGAAGAGAGGCAAAGAAAGACCAAATTTGATACGAGTCTGTAAAGAGAGATCTCAAGGATTGGGATATCGTCAAGAAGCTAGCCTTAGATAAGAGATTGTGAAGATAGTAATTCACGTGCCAGAACCTCGATTGCCAGTTTACCCCTTTTTTCCCTTATTTGTTAGTTTGTCTCTTTTCTTCTCTTTCTTATCTTCTTTTCCCTTCGTTTTCATCTTTTTAATATCCTTTGTGGTTTGCCACTTGGAGGTTTCTTCTCTAGCCTACACCAACTTGCTTGGGGCAAAAAGGCTTTGTAGTACTGTTGCTGTATTAATAATAACATCTGCCACAGCAGGGGCCCCTTGCTCCACTTATGTAAATAAAAAAAAAACTTTTTCCAAATTTGCCATTAAATGGAAATATAAATGATATAAAAAAACAAAATATCCATAGTCTAATTGTTCAATATTTAAGTTCAGAAATTGCCATTCAACCTGAAATGCTTGATATATATCTCCTTTTGCAAACTTCAAGCTGTCGATAGCTCCTTGTCTTGTCAACCCCACAGCGTGTGCTAGGGATTGAACATCAACCTGATATCCAAGTTAAAAGCCAGTGCAAAGAAAACAGTACACTTATATCACCAAAGAAGCGCATACCTCATCAAATGGCGGTGCTTCTAGAGAGCATTCCTGGGGAACCACAGGTGGATCACGATCCTCAAAGAGCAATCGCCCAGTCAGATCAGATATAGGTGATGTGATTCCTTGGCGCGAGCAAAATACCTTGTGTATGCTTTGCAAAGTATGGAAATTTGTCAGAATGTCAAAGGGGACGTAGCCTAGCTTATCCAAAAGAAAAGGTAAAAATGATATAAGGTACCTTATTAAGTATCTTAATGTCATTGATAGAATAGGATCATAAGCTTGTAAATGAGCTCTCAATGTGGACGATAGCAACCCCGCAAGTTCAAACCTCCTTTTTACAGACCACTGTGGAGCAAACAGTTCAGAAGCAAGAAATAAGTCATATATGAAGCTTAAATTTTTTTTCTTACAATAAAGATAAAGTGCTAATTGAGTTAGAATTAGTTTTGACAAAATTTAGATATATAAATAACAAGAAGCAATAAGCTAAGAAACTTCATAACACAGATATTCAAAGAAAAAACAAGCACAACATTAATAGGTTTTGTTGTGGCCCACAGCCAACTATCAATCAACTAAATAAAAGCCACGCACTGATTCAACAAAAGTGGTTGGACCCTTCTTTGGACTCGGCGCAAGCGGGAGCTATGTGCACCAAGTGGCCCTTTAAGCACTGATTCAACTCTACAGAAGTAATTAAGGATCCATATTTGGTACGGAACTAACCATTTTTTTCATAATTTGTAAAAAATGAATGTTGCAAAAATAAGTCTAATTTTGACCCATATGGCTGGCATTAAACGGCTCAACTCTACTATCTATGTGCCAAACCCCCATGAT
>BCLG01001614.1:60101-88041 GCA_001602295.1 Zoysia matrella | reverse complement strand
TAATAATATTATTATTAACAATAAATAATAATAATGATGATGATGCCCTTTTTACAATAAAACTCGTATAACTTTAGTAAATTATAAAATTAATCTTTGTCAGTTAATAAATTCCATCTTAAATCCTAATGTTTTTCAAATTAATATATCTCACTGTTTTAATATAATAATTTGCACTTAAGTCCTCGGATCTTTAATTTAATTACAGATTAGTCCTTGAAACCTTATAAATGCCATAACTTTTAAACCGTAACTCCGAATTTAGTGAATTTTATACTAAAACGATCGTAACGTAATAACCTATGCAGTCATGTCATTATCCTACTATTTCCATTCTATTGTATGCATAGTTGTGAGTGAATTGTGTTTCTTTGTCTGTTTTGTCTACGCGTTTAGATGATTATGCTTTGGATCCGCTTTGCGAGGACTTCAAGGATCGACACTTCAATTTATTGAGCAGCAATACTGTTACGAAGGCAAGTATTCTTAACTATTTTGTGTCTACTTTACAAAACCTCTATCTTATAAATTGCATGCTTATGTCAAATTGAATGCGCACCTACTATTAAGAATTCACCTAGTTTTCTCATTATGCCTTGTCGCCCTAGTTTACCTTTTTGTTGGATAGATTACATGCTTAGCTTGCTGTTGCCAGGATGAGTGATATTAATTTGATTTATTATCATACTTGCTTCATGAGGATTAATGGGTTATTTAATAGTAGCTTGGAGATAAGTGATTTGGGGGATATGGTAGGTGTAGGGCTGTGTGCGGTGTTACCGGCACTGTCTCTTGGTAGTTATCTTCCCAAAACTAAGGACCAATTCGTTGAGCGACCACTAATGTGTTACCGTACAACCACGAGCCAGCAATGGGCACGGCCTGGCGTAGTAAGTGGTGCAGACCAGTTCTGTGCGTGCCAACCAGTGGAGCGGGAAAAGCAGGTTACGTCTGGATCCGCTTAGAGAGAGATGTGTGGGAAAGGGAGAGTTACTCCCGGGAACCATCTAGCACAAGAGGGGGCCTTTCGAAGGTTACGGTCAGTACTTTATTAGGTGAAACCTCTGTGGGCATGTACAAGCTGGAGGAAGCCGTGGAAAAATCTTGAAGTGATCTCTTGGCCCTCACATCAAAGGAAGCGTGCGACTGCGACGCGAGCACAGGCATAATGGAGATTCTTTAGTCCACCTAGAAACCTGAGATGAAATCACTTCTCGTGGAGAATTATGTACCACCTCAGCAGAGTTAAAACTGTCATGACAGTCGTGCTCATAGTCACGAGCATTGCATGGACCCTCACATGATTAGTGGGATTTTGGTAAGGTTTGGTTGGTGATCACAGTGGGAGACTGTGATTGGTTCTTATGTTGGTGCTGTAGCTAGGTAAGCTGTAGGCATGATTGGTCTGTAGGCATGATTGGTCTTTAGGCGCGATGTCTTTTACTTACTAAATAGGTGCTTAATAGGATGTGCTTTTATGCAAAAAAACCTTATGCTGTCTTTTCTTTGTTTACTGCCACATGTCATACTTTTTCACACTTGCTGACCTTGCCTTTATAAATGCTGCTCAGTTGAAAGAAAAATTTGAGACGATATTGAAGACACAGGAGTTGAAGTCTAGGCGTGTTGTCTCTCTGGTCGACTGCGCTACGCTTGGTTTTCTTTTCCGCTGCATTCGGTAATCATTTATTTGTTTTTATTCGAGACATTGTTCTGTTTTACAATTAATGAAGTCACTTTATGTGTGAAACTTGATTCATAGGCACACATAAAGGATCACTTGATTTTAACCTTAAAACCGGGTGTGACAGTTGATCTCCTGGCTCCGCCCTGTTTTGAAATTGATAGCTCTGACTGGTTGATCATGCATTAAATTTGCGGCACCCAGAGAAAAAAAAATTATCTTATGGAGGGCCTAGGTTTTGTATATGTTTTTGTGTTTTGATCTGGTAATAATTTCCAATAAGAGTAGGTACGATGAATCAGCATGCCATGCCGAAATGCCGAAGTCTAAAAAGGAATATTTTGACCCATCATTGAAACCTGCATTTGCCACAAAAAAAAGAGGAGAATACTAGCGTCTTCCCTCTTTTACTAATATGTAAATGGTAGATAATATTCATGAAATGACTGATTTTATATAGACAAGGGAAGCATTACATGGATGACTCCTGCAGAGTTACAATATACTGGTTGCTATACTGTCATATTCAGACTTGTCTTCTGGACTAATCAGTCGTGTAGTAGCTTGCTGCCAACCTGGCTCATTGATGGACGTGTTGCTTGGGTATTCCTGGGATTACCGAACAAATCTAGGAATTTTATTACTAGATATAGTTGTGTAATTTACAAATACAAAATTAGTTGACAAATGTGCAGCAAATCAAAAGCAGAGCTAGAGAAATATAGAGGGGTTGCTGGAGCTAGAGAATTATGAGGACCGGGACACACGCGTGGCGCGTCAAAGATTCCTAAACTTCAATTCCAGAACGAATTTGCTGTCAGCGAGGTGGAATGAGTCGATCTATCTTTTTCCTGACGCTCGACCGAGTAGGACGGAGCCATTGGGAGCACCAGCCGGGTGAGCTAGCTTGGTTGGAGCGAGCTGAGGGAGAGTGGAACCGTTTATCCGCTGAACGTTTGATCCACCAGGAAACCCACGCGTCACGAATCCAGCGCAGGGCCGCAACCCTCAGCGGTGTCAGCACTGAGTGTGGGGCGATGGATGATGGGTGTTGATGCGTGCTTGACGACGGCGGGCCAGGGCCACCCTCCTCGGCTCCTCCTGCTTGAACTGTGCTTTGTTGTGGTTTTACATAATAATTTGTTGTTTGAGTTTTTCTTAATTCATTGCACAACCTGTTGTAATAGTAAGCAGTGAACCAATTTCTTTGCATCTTTCTTACAATTATTGATGAATATGATGCTCTTAAAAATTGATAAATCGGTTGATGAATCAAATAATGAGACTACATTTAGTTGAATTATCTTGTTTTTGCTATATGTGTTTTAGTTGACTATTATGGGTGTGTTTTTAGCTTGGCTGATTGGCCTGGGAATACCCTAACCCGGCTTGGTAGAAGCCTCCCTGGTAGGGTGATGCCAACGAGGTGTTGAGGACGTTGACAAAAACTGTTGGAGATGAATGAAGAATTTGGTTGATAAATCGGTTGATGAATCAAATAATGAGACGTGTGGGGTAGGGCGATCGATTCCGGTGGGAGTACGGCGGACATCGGCGGACATCTGGTGGAGATGACTATGTGATCATTAGCAGCTAGCAGCACATGTTGTAGGAGTCGCCATGCAGTGCCATCGAGAGAGATTGGGGCATCGGGAGGGAGAAGGTGTATGTAGGCGGAAGGGTGTTGCGCCCCGAGGCATTTAGTGTTTGATCTTTTAATATAATAGGCCATAGTTTATACAAGCCGCCCATATGAGCTACTGCCTGTAAAAATTTTTATAGGCCGATAGTTAAGACACGTGTTTACCTTATTCCTGTATGCCCCCTCCCCCCCTCCTAATCACCGTACCTCCAGGAGAAAAGGGCAGGGAAAACCATCTTCCTAAACTACTGTGAACTAGCTAAGAAGTCCACGTTCAAATGAAAAAAGTTCAGGAAAATATGAAGGATTCATGTAATAATATAATGGTACAGTACATGCTTATTTTTTGACATCAAATATCATGAACTCTAAAAGTTATTCTTGTTGACATTCTTTTTATAGTTCACTGGGCATCCGTGATGGGAATATGATCTTCATCACCAGTTTCACAATATGGATAACTACATAATTAATATGCCCCAAAATTTATTTTTTCCAGATAGAAATTACAGAACCAAATGAACTGTAAATGAAATACACTAAAATGGGTGGTCCAAATCGCTATAATTTGACAATGACAACTATCTCAACAACGATATCACAGAATTGTCTTTTAATCACTAGTTTTGTGGGGATAAAATTTTGTACTTGTGCGAGAACAACTTGTAGGGTTGTTGAGATGGGAATGTGGAGGAGAGACTCAATACGTATACAAACCCAATGTATTATATATAAGAGTCACTCTTACGAGGTCAAATAAGATCCTCTAGAAAAATAGATATTGCTTACAGTATCCAGAGGTAAACATGGACCTTTCATTCCTTTTCATTAAGTTGTCTACGCTAGTTAACATTAAATTTTCATTTCTTCTGTAACACTTCGTGTTTACGAATAATAAGGCAGTCCATTCGAATTTGAAATTTCTGAAAATCCGAGCTCGAAGGAATTCAAACCCAATTTCAAATTAGTCTCAAATTTAAGTTTGAAATTCAAAATGTGAGTTCAAAATTTTCAATGAAATATTGTGAAAAAAATATCTCTCTTGAAAGTTCTTGCAACCACTTGAAATTTACAGGTTTTCGAAAAAAATTTATTTGAGGTTTAAAGGTCCCAAATAATTGATTTTACTCTAAGTATAGCCTGTCTTTGAAATTAAATAGAAACTTATTTATTTCGATTTTGAGCTTGACCCCAAAATGAAAGTTGTTCATTTATAAACGTTTTACCCTCCTACCAAATTTCAGAATTTTTGGAGCTCGGAAAGGGTGCATTTCGGGTCAAAATCAGAAAGGTGCACTGAAAATCCTGGAAAATTCGGGAAAAAGAAAAAGGCCGTGGGACCCACCTGTTAGTCCCACTATTTCTCTTCCTTCCTCCTCTCCAACCGCGCACGGCCAGCGCGCACGCCCACGCGCCCTCGCCTCGCGCCTCCTCGCGCCTGCAGGCAGCCCCGTTCCAGACCCCGTGTCCCCTACCCCGTCGCCCTGACCGGTTTCCTCTCGCTATTTCGCCACTCTCGCAGCCGAACGCCCCCCCCCCAACCACGGAGCAGCTTCTCTGGCCACCTCAGGAGCCCGAGTCCGCGACAAAGAGTTGCGCCTCAACGTCCTCTAGCTTCCCCGCCATCCTTCCTTCTCCCTCCCCGAGAGCGCGACCGGATTTGGAGCTTTTCTCCAAAATTCCGTCCCCGGCGCCGTCGGCCACACCTCTTCCAAATACGGCAACTCCGGCGAGCCCCGCCATGTCTCCTTCGCGCTCTGACCTTCTCCATCACCTGCAAATCCTCGTGAGTCTTCAATGGAGTTTTCGTGGCCAGATTCAAAGGGATTTCAAGCTTTCCTTGCCGTCGGCCACTAAACCGCGCCACCTCACCGTGGACGACCCCTTCCCGGCCATCTTCGATGATGACAAACACCATGCCGGCCTTCTCCTCTCGACGGTGAAGCTCACGTTGAAGAAATCTTCGAGTTTCGTCGCCTCTAGTGCCGGCGCGATCTCACTGGAGTTCCTCTCGCGCCGCCCCACGCCGGCAGCCCGCTCCGGGGAGCTCTGCTGCCGTCCGACCCTTCCTCCTACCTCCCCTTACCGCGGCGCTCCTGTTGGTGCCCAGCACCCGTGCCGCGCCGGCTGGAATACCGCGCTGGCGAGCCGCGCCGCCGAGGCCGACAAGGCCTCCATGGCCAGCCTGGTCCCCTGGCGCCGGATCCTTTGTGGCCATGCAGCACGATCCCGTGCGGCCGCAGCGCGTGGCCTGGGGTGTGGCCTCAATGTCAAGCCGCCACGTGGCCCTTGTGGCTGGTTTATTTCATTTTTGGAAATCATTTATTAAATGCATAGAAAAGTCAGTAATCTTCCAAAAATCGCAGAAAATTCATCTTAGCTCCAAAAATTTCAAATAATATATCACTGGAATGCTCTCATCATGTAGAATATTTTAGAACTATCAAAGGTGCATTTTCTGCATTTTCAATAATTATTTTAATTAAAGAGAGTGCATAATGCATTAACTCATATATCCATTTTCATGCATATTAAAAATGTGAAAAATGCATAATTATATTATAGTAATTAATATGTCATCTTAGAGTTACTTAAAATTTATACATTTATATATTATTTTATAAATAATTTATTGCTCTTAGATACGAAGTAATTCATTAGAAATTCATAATGTTGCAATAAATTATAAAATTGGTCCAGAAATTAGTTTATAGCTTTATTAATATTATGAGCAACTAAATTTGTGATTTATGCCTTCAAAAACCATATTAACAAGATTTAGAAATAGTTTCCCTATTAGGACCAAATAGAATACTATAGAAAAATCATTCCTTTAAGTAAAAATTTAAATCTTGCCATACAATTACCGATAGCACATTAAGTTAATAAAACCCTTTCTGCATGAAAGCATTCGCATACCCCTCCTTGACACATACATTCATGAGCATATCATCAATATTACATGTCATTAGGTAATAACTAATCGGACAGGCATATCATTTCACGCATTTAGGAAACGTCGCGGAAGACCAAGATCTAGCGCTGATCGCTCTAGAGTCGTCCGTCGCTGAAGACCTTCCTCTTGTTTGTGCTAACTCTCAGTAGACCGAAGGCAAGCCCCAGTGCATTAACCCTATTTTAAAATTTTATTTTATCACTATGTATTGTATGGTTAATGTACTGCGCATTACGTTTTAGGAGTTGTTTGTAAACCTTAGACTGCATGATAGTGCCAATTACCTATGTTGAGTGTATATTGGTATAGGTAACTCGATTTATAACTGGGCTAAGTCACCTTGACGGTAGAAGTCGACTGAATGAAAAACCTCACTCGCGAGCTATAGGTTGTTGCCCTGGTCGCTTTATTGCCACACTATTAACCTGAGATCGGGCAGGGAATAGGATGGCACGGAGTCATGTTTTTTGTGTGGACTCATGGCCGGTGTGTCGTAGACCTGTCTGTATCGCTAAGGACCGATTCGAGTGTGGCTCTATTGAGCAAGTTTAAACAGTACCGAATGCATATTGGGGACATGGAACCCAGAAAACTGATGTAGCTCAATGCCGTAGTGGTTGTACGTCCCTCTACCACTCTTTCGGCGGGGTAGTAAAGAAAAGCCTTGGATCTAACCATGGATACACCCGGCATGGTGATCGCATGGAGGACCATGTGCTTGGGAGCGGTAGGCCTCGGGCCGACACTATGGTGTTGTTGTGGAAGGTGGCCACGTGCGGCTTCTAGGAAGCGCGTACGTGTCGTGTGTTTTGGTTTTTCTAGCTGGTGTAAATCGATTATGATCGCTGCCCCTCACAGTAACAAGTACCACTTGTTCACTGTGTCATGTCGTAGTAATAACTGAACTTAATTAACAAAATCAATTGTTTGCTTAGTTTATAGGAAATCGCTTGGTAACCATATCTGCTACAGTTCTAGTGCAAATTAAATTTACATTCCGTAAACTGAACTTACCGCTAAAAGATGAAAGTAAGGATCCATTGTTAGCGCTATGTTTTATGCAAATGGCCACCCTTGTGAGTCAGTCCCTCATGTATAAGAGTCGGCTGTAGTTGGTCATTTTGACTGGTAAGACTTGCTGAGTAATTAGTACTTACGGTTTGTTGTTGTCCTTTTTGTCGTGTGTAGCGTTTTCTGCAGGTAGCTGGTGTAGCTGTTGCGGCTAAGGAGTGTGGGAAGGTGAGGCGCTTGCGAACTGGTCCTGTGAACCGGTTCCCTCCTCACCGAACTCCAGTCGCGAAGAGTGAAGCATGTTTTAGGGCAAGATATGTTTTATAAGTAGGAAACCGTCGTATCTCTTCCGTATCACTTTCGCTATGTTTTAAACTCTGTTTTAAACTTCTCTCTTCTAAGACTACTTGAACTCTATTGTAAAAGTTTAATCGGTTTCCTATTTTATATTACCACTCGTGTTGTACTATTTGGATATTATTGATCAATATCACTCGAGATTGATCCTAGGCGAGCCGTCCGGTGTTTTGGGGCGGTTCTGTCACATCTTCTCTACTCTACCTTCGTCCCATTTGAAGCTTATTTTTGTGATTCTTTGATTGTATGTTTGACCAATGATTTTGTCGGGATAATATACCCTGGGTACCTACGGACCCAGAATAAATACGAAGACTCGGCCGTGATGAAGAGATGTCCGGACCCCCTAGGGTCGGGGCCGCCCGAAGACGGCAACCCAACCAGTCGGGGCTGCATCACGATAAAAACAAGCCGATCGACGGCTGCGGCTGGCGCTCCCGCCCGACCCCCTGGGGTTAGCCACCGCCTTAACGGTCAACTTCTAGCGAGCGCAGAGATTCCTGACAGGAGGCAAAGCAACCTTGCCAGTGGCAAAGCAATCCAGAAAGAGGTAAAGCGATCCGACAAACAGTAAAGTGTCCTTTCTCCTTTGCGACTGGACAAAAGACGATTAAAGGACATCAAAAACCTGCTCCGGCACCAGCGGGCGCCAGAGGATCAACCTCGCAGAAGACCAAGGCCCCACCCGTCAGGGGGCCGCCCAGTTTTGTAGACGCCAAGTTTGTAACTCCCGTCCAACCCTTATATAAAGGGGTACTAGGGTCCTTAGACGACAAGTTTGATAGGTTCTAAGATTCAACAAGTTACGACACACACACACCATAAATGCGTGCTAGGGTTCTTGCTCGAACGAGAGCCCTTTCGCCATTGTAACCATGTTACGAGTTCATATGATACACCATCTCTCCATCTGGATGGAGGGTATTACGCCTCCGCGGTGGCCCGAACCAGGTAACTCTTGAGTCTCCCGTAGGTTAGGCCATATCGATACGAAGAGCACACCTAACGCCTCTCCGAATACAAAATTCTACTGTGCCGGTGGTCAGAACACTGACAGATTTCTATAAATTTAACTAACCTGATCAATATACGATTTATATTTATAGAAATCATTAGTCAAAGCCACAGTCAATAAATTCTAAAAATAAGCTTCAAATGGGACACAGTATTTACTTCTGCCTGCACACGTTGGTTAAATATCATGATAAAACCCAAGCAAAAATATATTAAACCTCTTGGATGTTTTGTTAAATATCATGATGAAAAAGGTAAAGATCAAAGTAACGTTACTAGTATATAATTTGCAAATAACTAACAAGGGACCGGAATATCATGACTCCGGATTCCCCTTCTAGCTTTTGTTGTTTTCTTCTTGCTAACGGTTTTAAATTTTACCATTTATTGTCATGTATGTACAAAATGCAAGGACCTTTGACACTTGAAAGAGGGCTAGCAGTAGGAGCAATGACTTGACATCATGTGAAACAAGTGAATATAGATATAGATCAGGAATCGATCCACTATCAAAATTGCTAGTGACAGCGAACTATATATGCATAATGCCTGTATCTAGGAGCACGCATCCTGAAATCATGGGCCATGCCGACGTGGAAGGAGCTGTGCAGCACGCTGCAGGCTGCTACAGAATCCTGTTATCTAGGAAGACACTTTACAGTAGGGCTGTTAATTAGAGATCGATATCTGACAATAACAGCGCTCATAAGCATAGAAAATCAGTCACGGGAACGCAGAAAAAGGCGAATGCCATGTCATGTGCAAGCCAATTCTTGCCTCTTGCTGTGTATAATCCCTGATAAAAAGATCCTATCGCAGTCAGTGGCACGCATGTGGTACAAAGATCGTGTTGCATGCATGGGTTTTCTCGTGGTGACCAGTGCATGCGTGCCACGAGGGCACGTGAATCCGAGTTTCAATGGGCCAAGCGAGGTTATGCGAGCCGGGCCATTTCACTATTTGTTTAGTCCTTGCCGACGGTATGATTAGCCAGCACTGGGATGCCATTGCCAAGTTGATCTTGATCACGCAGTTCAATATCGCCTGATGCCCAACATGCTTTATCCCTCGGCATCATCAACTCCAGTTGGAAGGCAGCACTGACAGATTGGTTCAGGGCTTCATCGACGAATGCTTTTGCTGATCTGTACTGGTGGTGATATTTAAAACAGCGAGTGACTTCATCTTCAAAGATATATCTTTGTTTTTTGATCAGGTAATCTTGTCCAATAAGAGTAGGTATGATGAATGAACATGCCATGCCGAAAGGGCAAATTCTAAAAAAGAATTTTTTTGACCCATCATTGTGTCGACGCCTCAATTTCCGCCTCCCGAATAGACGTAGGCCGAAACCAGGAATTCTTGATGAGCTTCACAGACCTTGGCCCAGTCAGGAGCGACCACCGGTAGAACGGCTACCCACGACCCTACGATGCCACGACGCAGTATTTGAAGCATGGTTAATGGTTGGCCAGTTACTGCTATTAAACAAGTCATTATGCTTAATGGGCGTGCACTTGTAATTAGAAAAAGGAGTTACCAATATTAAGACATGATTAATTGTCATTACCACGGGAGGGCTGCCTCCTTTTATAAATATGTAAGCTGTCCAACAAGGTAAGACATCTGTCTCGAGACAAAGAGTACACACACTGGACGTAGGGTTGTTATGTCAGTCCTCTTTGAGATTAGCTTCACGCTACTCACACATTTCGACCCTGTTTACAATATCTGTCGATCCTGAACTCATAATTCGGACGTCAACAGAGACGGGCCAGGAAGGGGAGTGTTAGGTGAAGTTATCCAAATTTTATCCATGGCTTCCTCAAGAAACTTTGTTTTCCCGGCTGGCACCTCGTTCCATTTCGGAACGTTAGTTTTCGTCACCGACGAAGAAGGTTATTTGGCTCATCGGCGGGAGTTCCTCAAGGCTTTTTCTCAAATTTTGTTTGAGATGCTTACTATGATTGAGATTCCAAGTGTTTCACTTGGGTCCCGATCACACATTGGTCCTTCTAAGGATCCATTGAAGAAGTTGCCAACCCAGTCGAGGGTGATTCTCAACCTCGTCAACGACAAGCTCCCTGGGCTGGGGCTAGAATGCTATAATTCTAGTAGTGAAAGCGACAACGACTGCACCGATGACGACTTCGGCTCCGATGAAGATTATCCCTCAAGAATGAGGTATCCAGAGTGAAATCGCAACATCAAGTTGCAACAGATCAATGTTGCTCGGAAGAATAATCCGGCACCTTCAGCCGGATCGTCGAGTAACCTTCCCACCATTGGTTCCAACGCAGCAAGGACCAACTTGTCAGGCCCTCTGTAAGAAATTTACAAACTGATTTTGAAGCTACTCGTCTCCAAACAATCCTTCAATGCATGCAGCATTTGGCGGCTGATAGTTCGCCTCTGGCACCATTAGTTCAACAAGGGTTGGAGATTGCTGGCCGTATCGGCCATTCAACGCCATCAGACCAAAATCAGGCCAAGGCTTCACACCATGGCGATTCTCGTGGAGGACCATCCTCCCATAGAGCTCCTTCTGCTTTGGCCACATCTCCTTGGTAGGGACACCGTCTATCTGTCGGAGATTTACGGCACAGCCTCGACAGGCAACAAAGTCAGAGGGATCATACTGTTTATCACCCGCACAGAAATGACCCACGGAATGATATCGATGCTAATAGGCATCGAAGAGAAGTAGCTAAAATTGCTTCTCATTGGGCTCGGTCAAGTCAGAGCTCATTCAAGGCTCTTGCTCTGAGTCTAAGACATGTTCGATGGCCTGATAAGTTTAAACCAGGACCAATCAAGAAATATGATGGGTCATCAAACCCTGAAGAATTTCTTCAAGTCTACTCCATGGTTATAGAGGCCGCAGGGGGAGACGACCGAGTAAAGGCTAATTATTTGTCTACTGCTCTGTTAGGATCAACTCGATCATGGCTAGTCAATCTTCCTGAGTCCACATTCCGAACTTGAAATTAGCTTTACACAACCTTCATCGGGAATTTTCAAAGGACCTTTGAAAAGCCCTCGACAGCGAAAACCCTCCGGACTATGAAGCAAAAGCCCAATGAGAGTCTTCGAGATCATGTGATGAGAACATCCCATTATTAGATACACATAATGCTCATCCATCTACTATACATGGTCCAATCACAAGAGCGCGTGCATGACAATTGAATTTAGAGGTGAGCTCGTTCCTAAATAGATGTCTCTCTTTCTTTGAAAATAGATTGCTACCTAATGATTTTATCATGATTAAAAACTTTGGAGAAGATTAAGGGAAGCATGAAGAAGGATTTGAAGATGCTCAAGACCAGCGAGGCACGTTGAACCTCAGAGTCGAGTTGCCCTCGGGTTACAGAAGCAGTCCGCACTATAACGAACGCCCACATCGCATACGGGCTCCGTTTTAGACGTTCTAGACATGGTTGAAAAGCAAAGATGATAACCTTTCCAACGGCACTAGTCTCATCTCTAAATTCGACCGAAATCAGCAAGAATCCTTAAAACAAGATGACATCTAAAAACTGCTCTCAGCACTGCGACACTATCTTTTGGCCTTTGGTTCATGTATCTTTTAAGGTCCATTAGTGTTAGGCTTTGCCCCTAAGGTCGTTCTAAACTCTATATAACTAGTAGCCGCCATCATCAGAGTTAGGTTTTGATTAGTTTTCATCTGTTTCTAAACAGTTTCGTCGTTTGATGGTTTGTTGGTTTTCCACTTTTTTGATTTAATTTAGATTTCGCAATTGAGTTGCGTTCTTGTTTTTGCTTATGTTCTTCGATTCGCAGACTGAGATTAGCCTTCTTGGTGAGGTCAATCATGTCTGCACGGTTGATAACCAAAGAAGAGGTGGTGCTGTGATTGCGGAGTTTGAATCGTGTTGATTTGAGACCGGATCGATTGTGTGTCGCATCTTCACCAAATTGAGAGTTACCACGACCTGATGAAAGATTAGAAACCACGTACACATCAAGTGGTAAACAGATCTTTAGGTATACCGTCAGGTTCACAGCTATACTTGTTGATTTTACATTCGTCCTATCGTTCAAAAAAAGCCGCAACAAAAAAAGTAGATCGTTAGGTGTTTCTCTGTCCAAGCCATATTTAGCCTTTGCATAATTTTATTTTAAGTCTATAGTGTTGAGTTTGTACCTCTAGTTTGTTTCTTGGTTGCTAAATTTCATGATCTTTTTGTATCTAGGTGTTTTCCTTCATCGTTTATCTACATCGTGTTCAGATATGTTATCGCGTCATATCTGTTAATTGTTTTTTTTGTATTAAAATTTTGTCCCACTCACCCAATATTTTGATCACAGCCAGATCCACCTTTCATAAATCCACCTCTCTATATTCATCTGCTGCTCAATCATCCACAAACTCGCCATCCGATTTCCTCCCGATTGCATTCACACCTTCTAAAAATGTGTCCCGGGCACACTTCAGTAAAACGGACATAACTTTCTCGTACGAACTCGAAATCGAACGATTTTTTTTCAAATTCTCAGAACAAAAAGATACATTTGACTCTCCTCAACTTTGTTGGGATAAAAAAATATTACAAGGCCAAATTCCCTTGAAAGTGGACCTTTATGAATTTACAAGATTTTACATGCAATTTCAGACATCTTCATGATTTTGCATAGAACACATCCTTCATTGGATCGGTCT
Organism: Zoysia matrella; assembly: GCA_001602295.1. Lineage (NCBI taxonomy): Eukaryota > Viridiplantae > Streptophyta > Magnoliopsida > Poales > Poaceae > Zoysia > Zoysia matrella. Next base: position 74,693 of record BCLG01001614.1, on the reverse strand, counting down.
GAAACTTCTTTGTGTTTCTGGTTTTGTGCCTCTAACAAATAAAAAAATAGTGAAAATTCAAAATAAAAATAAAAAGTGACATTATCAAGGTGATATCACTGTCTTGTGCTATATTATGCTGATCACTCATCTTTGGAGCCGCGTCTGTTGCTGATTTTTGTGGCTTCTTGTCATTGTTCGCATCTGAATCTTTCATAAGATTAGACCAGTAACTATAATTACATACTTGAAACATTTATTCAGCTTTACTATCTGTTGTAGAATTATGTTACACTAACTATTATTTCAGCCCTCCAAACTCCACATATTCACCTCAAATCAGCATTGCATTTGACCCTGCAATTATGAAATTATGACTCTTAGGTCTCTTATGCTACCGGTTGTCTCATTCTTTGCCTTGATAAAAACTGTGAAAGAACTTGATAAGTCGTATTTTTTTATAAATTTGTCACTACAGAACCCACACCACTGTAGTGTAGAAATAATATCTTGCTTTACCTCTTTGTTGCTTTTTAACTATCGCTGGAAAGGTAAGTCTACAAAGATCTAGAGTTGCATGCATGGGATTTCTCGTGGCGACCAGTGCATGTGTGCCACGAGGGCACGTGAATCCGAGTTACAATTGGTCAAGCGAGGTTACCGAGCCGGGTCATTTCACTATTTGTTTAGTCCTTGCCGACGGTATGATTGGCCAGCAGTGGGGTGCCATTGCCAGGTTGATATTGATCACGCATTTCAATATCGCCTGACGCCCAATTTGCTTTATCCCTCGGCATCATCAATTCCTGTTGGAAGGCAGCACTGACAGATTGGTTCAGGGCTTCATCGATGAATGCTTTGGATGATCTGTACTGGTGGTGATATTTAAAACAGCGAGTGACTTCATTTTCAAAGATATATCTTTGTCTTTTGATCTTGCCCAAAAAAATAGAGTATACTAGCGTATGCCCTCTAGTACAAACATGTAAATGGCTGATAATATTCATGAAACAACTGATTTTATATTGACTATGGAAGCACTACATGATGACTACTGTAGAGTTACAATATACACTACAAGAAAATGAATCTTAAGTCACCAAGTTTTAGTGACCAAATAATTTGGTTACTAAAAATTAATAAATAGTGATCAAGATTTAGTTTTTATTATAGATATATATATTTTTAGTGACCAAATTATATGCTCATTGCTTAATAAATTCATTTAGTTACTAAAGGTTCTCTTGTTGCTATTTAGTTTTAGTAACTAACATGTTCAATTATTGGTTACTATATATATTTGGTGACAAGATTTTAGTGATCAAAATGTGACCAAGATTTTTAGTGACAAAATAGTTATAGTGACTAATATTATATGTATAATAACCAAATACCTTGGTGACTAAAAAATATTTTTTTTTAGTGATATTAGTTGCTATACTGTCGTGCGGATGAATGAAGAATTTGGTTAGCTTGGCCCAGGCCATGAGTTTGGGTTGTGCGACGAAGGCTTGTGATAACATGCCCCCCTTTGTCGCTTTCATCATTGCAGTCGAGCAGTAACCACGGGAAATATTTTCGAATAACGATAGTTTAGTACATCCAATCCCTTCTTCAAATAAACACTAAAAACTTTGCCGGGTAAGATCAGTCGGCAAATTTGTTGCTATCTTGCTTTTATGTTAGCATCGTGCAAATTATACATGATGCAAAAGCCCAATGCACTCTACCACGCGTGACTCTCCGGCCCATCAGCCTAAATAAGTTTTAATTCTGACAAATTTATTCAATTAAGCGGTACTTGTACACAATACTATTGCAGTTATATGTAGAATGTTTTTTTCATTAGAAACAAATTCATTGAATTCTAATACGGGAAATACTTTCTATTTATCATTCTGGAGTCTTCAGAGAAAATAGCCTGCATATATATGCTTATTCCTTTCGTATATAGCAAACACTGATTATGTGCTAGTCAGTTAGCAGTTGCTTTCGTATACATAAAACACTGGAAGAGGGATAAATTTTCAAAGTAATCAGCAAGTCACGTAACATTAATTTAAGAGAGTATTGAGGCGGATGCCAATAATTAAAGAAAGGAATCAAAATTGTCATGAAATTTTTATGTGTTAGCTGGCATGTATTTTGGCCGCACATACACAGATATTTCTTTCACGCAAGCGATGTATGACATAAAAATCTAGTTAACTTCATCACTATATACATAAACTTTTCTATTTACACAAATTATATCGTAATGGGAAAATTGATTGTCACTTGCAGCTGCTTTGTCTTTTTGTGTATCCCTGCGTTCAAGGGAAAAAATCACATGATTAAAAATTAAGCCAAGATGTGTGCGTCGAAATAGAATGTGGAAATGGAAGATATTAAGAAATCACACAAGTAATGACTAAAAGATTTAGGATAATTGTAGCATTGACTGAATTCTAAAAGTGTTAAATTTCGAACATTTGACCTTTATGCCAAACCTGCTCCTATCATGATGGTTTATTAAACATAAGAGCTGAATACATTTGCATTTCACCACATCAGTATCAAATGAGCAAGGTGGAATTGTCAAGTAAAATTTAGGACATGCAAACACAATTATCGAAGAGGTAACCTGGCGACACACTATTTTTCATGCGAGTAACCATAGTGGATTTCTGTTGCAAAAATAATTCTGGAGTGCCAACCTCCAGGAAAATGCAATTTCCATGGCGCCAAACTGTCTGATTTGGCAAGATGGTTGACTGACGAGAATTGTTTTTATGGCGGTTTTGGGCACAGGGGAAAATTCAGCTCTATGGTAGTGAGCTAAGCACATATCGTTCTGTTTAGTGGGCTGTTTTGCGGGCGGAACACAAACCTAGTGCAAATTGCCGCTAATCCTCAACAGTAGTGGACATCTTTAGTCGATTGGTAAGCACCTGCTAAGCCCGTCGAGTAATTTAGTAGGCAGAGCGGCAGCTAGTGGGCAGCCCACAGCCTGCCCCACTTTCAGATTGAGACACAATAATTAATCTCTTCAAAAACTTCAGTTCCATCGCAACATGCATTATAACATTTGTACATACATTACCTACGTATAATGGGCTATTTACGATGAAAATAATGAAGTATAATCGTCGGTAAGAGATTGATATTTTTTTAATCTTGTTGAAGAATAGCATTCACATAAAACTTGCGTGAACTTGCGCATACTGTTACAGCGAGCTTTTATTGACACTACAACAGCGACGAGTAAGTGGTTTGTCAAATTCAGTAGTATCCATATTTTATTATAGTAACCTTTTGGTCATGTTCTTTGGACGGAGTCTTGCATGTGCAGGAATCAATCACACCTTTCTTTGGTACTAAAATGAAATACTACAGGTCGTCCTCGATGCCAAATTAATAAAACAAGAAACAAAGTGGTTAGTGTAGCTCGATTGTGTCTCACTTTTGTAACCTTTTTCCATGTGCTTTGGCCAGACCGCCGAAGTCTTGCATCTGAATCACATACTGGCATGGGTATGAACGGGTTCCAGGCCCCTCATTATGCCATGTCACAAGTAATTGTTTCAACCACCAGATTCCACTGAAATTCATCCCCCACTATCCCCGCACAGCAGCCCCTAGCACCCCTCCTCGCCTTGGCCCCCCAAACTCAACCCCTCGCCCTCCACCGCCACTGCTGGCCTCCTACCCCAAATGCATCCCACCCCCCCCCCCCACCCCCCGCTTTAGCCGGAGGAGCTCCTTCCCCTTTCCCATGTAGAGGCCGCTGCTACGCCGCCAGCTATGCCCTCTGTCGCCTCCTCATCCTACCAATGGTCTCCTCCATCCTTTATGAACCGAGACCGATAATTTTTGTCTAAGCGTTGGAGGAGGAGTCTCCGGCATAGCCTTCTCCTCAAAGCTATTCTCCTCTCCTCTAGCATGATGGTATCTGGCCATATCAAGACCTCTAGCCAGTTCGGTCCTCCTCCATGTCTAACACTGCCTCAATTAATCATGAAACCAGAGAAGACCTGGGACAGTATCAGCGAGCATGGTACACGGGAGACTGTAGAGGGAACAGTAATGATGATAAACAGGAAGCAGCCGTGCATGGGACTCAAAGGTGAAGTGGAAGTGAAAAACTAGCGCACCGGATCGATCCTGTCAAATATACTCGCTGCTATTCAAGCGGGATAGATATGTGCCTACCAATATTGTCTCGACATTGAGATTGTTACAAATAAGGCTCCGTTTGAAACGCAGGAATTTTCACAGAAATTTTACAAGAATCAGTTCAATTTCAAAGGAAAAAACGGAGAAACTGGAAAAATTCCTCCGTTCCAAACGGGGCCTAAACTTGTGCGTAGGCTGTGTTATCGAGTCATTTGTTGTCCTGAGTCAAGTGCCTGACGCACGCGCCGTTGCGTAGACTGAGCTCGCGTAGAGCTCGGGTCTCGTGTGGAGTCCGAGTCTTGCGCCATGATGGTGCCGAGAGCTCGTCATGGCGCCAGGGCGGCATGCTCGGATCACGAGCCATGAAAAGGTCTTGTAGTTCTTCCTATATAAAGAACCTAGTAACCAGAATAAAGGCAGTCAAGCACTGCACAATTAACCACTGAGTTTTCTCCACTAACCCTCGCGTGTGTTCTTGAGCTTGACATTGTGCAAGTTCTCTGGCGAACTCCAGCGAACTCTGACAAGTGGCATCAGAGCCGTTACGCTTCGTGGGATCCATGTCCGCGCCGGATCGCCAGCAGGGAGGAGGCGAGCCTCCTCCGAGACATCGCTGCGACTCGCCATCTCCGCCGTCGCGCCATCCTCATCGACGAGGAGACGGGCAGGAGAATATCGTCGAGCGGGTGATTGAGAAGGCAACGAGCTCCGCCGTGTACCCTGTGCTCACGCGCTCGGGCTATACAGAGTGGTCGATAGTCATGATAGTGAATTTGCAGGCTGCCGGACTATGGGAGGTCATCAGGACCGGCGTCGGCACCTACCAGGAGGATCGCAGCGCACTGTCCGCCCTGCTCCGTGCCGTCCCGTTGGAGATGCAGGCAGGTCTCGCCGTCAAGGAGACTGCCAAGGAGGCATGGGATGCTATCAGGGCGGTGTGAGTCGGCGATGATCAGGTGAAGGAAGCCAACGCTGCGAAACTTCGTCCAAATTCGGAGAGCTTTCGTTCAAGTCCGGCGAAGGTGTTGAGGACTTTGCTCTCCGCCTCACCACGCTCGCAAACCAACTACGCGTTCTTGGTGAGGACGTTCCCGAGAAGGAAGTTGTGAAGAAGCTACTACACTCCATTCCAGAGGTGCTGGAGCAAGTGGCTATTTCGATTGAGACTCTGCTCAATCTGAGCACGATCTCGATCGAGGAGACCACCGGCCGACTGTGGGCTGTGGAGGAGAGGAAGAAGGCAGCGAATTCGGGCGTCTTCTAGAATGGGCGGCTGTTGCTGACCGAAGAGGAATGGATGGCTCGTCTGAAGTCCTGAGAACAGAGCGAGTCCAGCGATGGCGGGTGCGGCTGCGGTCGTGGAAGAGACCGTAGCAGAGGCAGGGACGTTCCGGAGGCGGGAATGAACCTCATCGGGCCAGGCCGAACGATATTTGTCGCAGCTGTGGGAAGGCCAGTCATTGGGCCCGCGATTGCCGGTCCAAACCAAAGAAGCAGGCTGGTGGGCGCTCTGAGGCCCATCACGTCAAGGAGGAAGCTTCGTTGTTGATGGCCGAGGCAACCAGCGTTGAGATCCAGAAATTTCCCCGCACCGCGAATCCCTCACCAGCGGCGCTAATGAGGAAGGAGATTCATGTGGAGGAGAGAGCTGTGGCGAATCTGGGCGTTGAGGAGGACACCAGTGCCGACCGCTGGGTCGTGGATATGGCGCATCCAACCATATGACCGGCGTCCGCAGTACCTTCTCCGAGTTAGACATCGGTTTATGCGGCACCGTCAAGTTCGCGGACGGATCTGTCATGCGGATTGAGGGCCGCGACACGGTGCTCTTCAGCGGCAAGACAGGGGAGCACATCGCGTTCTGCGGCGTCTACTTCATCCCCAAGCTCAGAACCAACATCCTCAGCATTGGGCAGCTCGACGACCTCGGGTACCAGACGTCCGTAGGCGGCGGAGTTATGCGGATTGAAGACCCAGTGGGTCGCCTGCTGGCAAGGATCGATCGCAGCCCCAGTCGCCTGTACGTGCTTGAGTAAAACTGGCTCGCCCCGTGTGTCTTCATGTGCATGGCGAGGAGGAGGCTTGGCGATGGCATGCGCGACTGGGACACCTCAACTTCCCAGCAATGAAGAAGATGGCGCATGATGATCTGGTGCAAGGGATGCCAGTGATCAAGCAGGTTGATCAGCTGTGTGAAGGGTGCATGGCGGGGAAGCAAAGGAGGACACTGTTCCTAGAGAAGGCAGTGTACAGGGCAGACAAGGTGCTTGAGTTGTCCACGGCGATCTGTGTGGCCCAATTACACCTGCTACTCTGAGCGGTAAGAAGTTATTCCTACTTCTCGTCGGTTTATGTGGATCGAGTTGCTCCAGTCCAAAGATCAAGCATCAGATGCGATCAAGCTTGTGCAGACAGTTGCAAGGGCAAAATCTAGGGAGAAGCTCCGGTGCTTGCACCCAGAGAGAGGTGGAGAATTCACATCCAATGAATTCTCCAAGTATTGCACTTAGTCGGGAGTTCAAAGACAGCTGACGGCAGCATACTCCCCACAACAGAATGGTATGGTGGAGAGGAGAAACCAGAGAGTGGTCGCAGCTGCAAGGAGCATGATGAAGGCAAAGAACCTGCCGGGTTTCTTCTGGGGTCAGGCAGTAGTGACTGCAGTGTATTTGCTGAACAGATCGCCGACAAAAAGTGTGGAAGGAATGACTCCGTTTGTGGTAAGAAACCTGCTGTCTATCATCTCCGTACTTTTGGCTGCATTGTGTATGTGAAGAGCACCCAACCCAATCTCAAGAAACTTGATGATCGGGGAAGGAAATGTCTTTGTGGGGTATGAACCAGGATCCACAGCTTATCGAGCATATGATCCCCGAACACAGCGAGTTCATATCACCCGAGATGTTGTGTTTGATGAACAAGCAGAGTGGAGATGGGAGGAAGAAGACACTGGCTTAGAGCAGTGCAGCACAGAACCGTTTATCGTGGAGATGTTAGGTCAGCCTGAAGAGGAGATTGATCAGGGACAGCAGAATACACCACTAGCAGAACAATCGGCAGAAGAAGCACCACCGGTAGAGTTCGCGACACCCCCAAGCACAGAATCTGATTTAGATGCTGATCATGATGATGAGTTAGAAGTTCGCTTCCGCAGAATTGATAACCTCATTGGCCCTGCAGAAGTACCAGGTTTGGCACAAAGGCATTTGGCGGAGGAGCTGAACATAGTGAGTGCAGAGGAGCCTGCTACACTCCCTGAAGCCGAGCAAGACCCCAGCTGGAGTGCAGCAATGAAGCAAGAGCTGAAATCAATTGAAGAAAACCACACTGGGAACCTGCTTACCTGCCTCCAGGACATAAGGCAATCGGGTTGAAGTGGGTATACAAGGCAAAGAAGGATGAACATGGGCAGATTGTGAAGTATAAAGCCAGATTGGTTGCAAAGGGCTTTGTGCAAAAGCAGGGCATTGATTTTGAAGAAGTTTTTGTGCCTGTAGCAAGAATGGATTCTGTAAGACTGATCCTTGCTGTAGCAGCCCTTGAGGGATGGCGAGTGCATCACATGGATGTCAAATCGACATTCTTGAATGGTGATTTAGAGGAGGAAGTGTATGTTCGCCAGCCACCAGGTTTCATCTTTGGGAAGGAAGATCAGGTACTGAAACTCAAGAAGGCATTGTATGGACTTCGACAAGCGCCACAGGCCTGGTATTCAAAACTGCACTTCTCTCTGAATTCTCCTGGTTTTGTTCGTAGTGAGCATGAGCATTCTGTATACACTTGGCGCACTGCCAGTAGACCTCTGGTGGTCGGTGTGTATGTTGATGACTTGCTCATTGCATGTGCTCTCAATGAAGACATCATCAGATTCAAGAATGAAATGAGGCAGAGGTTTCACATGAGTGACCTGGGATTACTCAACTACTATCTTGGCATTGAACTGATCCAGGGGAGGGATTTCATCTCCATTCGCCAGTCTGCTTATGCACAAAAGCTGCTAGAGAGATCGGGTTTGGCTCACTGCAATCCGTGCCACACATCCATGGAGTCACGACTAAAGCTGACCAAGACAAGTTCAGAAAAGTTGGTAGAGGCAACAGAGTACCGTAGTGTCATTGGTGCACTCAGGTATCTAATTCACACTCGTCCTGATTTAGCTTTCTCAGTGAGCTTTGTGAGTCGGTTCATGCCGGATCCGCGAGAAGATCATCAAGCTGCTGTGAAGCACATCCTCTGCTATGTTGCTGGAACTGGACGCTATGGGCTGACCTACCGAAGGGGAGAACCTGGAGGTTTGCAGCTGATCGGGTTCAGTGACAGTGATCTGGGCGGTGATACGGATGATAGCAGGAGCACATCTGGAATACTGTTCTGTCTCGGGCAGAGTCTAGTCTCATGGCAATCACAGAAGCAGAAATCTGTGGCTTTGTCAACTTGTGAAGCAGAGTATATGGTATCCTCAGCAGGGGCCTGTCAGGGAGTTTGGCTCGCCGGCTTGCTGTCTGAGATCATGGGATAAAAAATCAAGCCTCCAGTGCCGAAGATGGACAACAAATCGGCAATAGATCTTGTCAAGAATCCAGTTCATCATGGGAGTCATGGGAGAAGTAAGCACATTTGAATTTGTTATCGTTTTGTTCAAGAATGTGCTGCAGAAGGAAGAATCACCATCAAGTTCGTTAGGTCGGAGGACCAATTGGTAGATGTGCTGACAAAGGCTCTGGGGCGCATCAAGTTTCAGGAGCTGAGGGAAAGAATTGCAGTTGAAGAAGTTGATCAAGCGCACAAGGTTTAAGCGGAGATTTGTTACAAATAAACTTGTGCGGAGGCTGTGTTATCGAGTTGTTTGTTGTCCAAGTCAAGTGCCTGATGCACGCGCTGTTCGTGCGGGGACTGAGCTCTGTTGGATCTTTTTCTCGGTTCCTATGAGCAGATCGAGAGGGGGTGAAACAGTGAGCCTTTACCTTCGGTGTTCGGCACGGCCGATGCTGAGGATGAAGACCCTGCCATCCCTTCTCCTTTGTCGGTGATGTCCATGCTCGGGCGGCGAAGGTCGGAGGGCCTACGGTCGAGGTCGGCGAGGTCGAGGTCGATGCTGAGGGTAGTGTGGCGGTGGTGATGGGGAATCCCGTCGCTGGCAGCGCATCCTCACAGATCAATCTAGGGTTTGAAATGATGGGTGGGATTGCGGCGACGGCCAACCTCGTGGTGTCTGCCCCGGCTTCTCCGCCCGTTCTTTTATTGTGGCGCTGTGCGACGGGGGCCCACCAGCCACATGGCTGGGCACCCCCGATCAGGGTGCTGGATTCAGTTGGCCGTTGGGCCAACTGAAGACGAGATCAACTCCAGTTGGCCGTTAGGCCAACTGAACAAGATCAACCTAACATTCTCCCCCTTGATCTCAGTCTACACTTTAACTTTAACTTTTATACTTTCAATTTTACTCATTCCATCACAGATTAGTGTATAGAACATGTCTCATAGTCACGGTCAATCGTCGATAGATTTAACAGCTACAATATACTTCTCTGTTCTGAAATAGTTACTTATCTTTGGGCCATCTTTTTGTCCAGGAATCATAGGCTTTCTCTTAAACCCATGCCAGCTACATGTTCTCTGAACACGTTGGGTGGTAAGCCTTTTGTAAGTAGATCCGCTAACATCTTTGCGGTACTTATATGCTCAAAACTTATAACATGATCTCGAACTTTATCTTTCACAACATAGTACTTTATGTCAATGTGTTTGGCAGCACCAATTAACTTATTATTGTGGGCATTCGTTACTACTGGTTCATTATCGCAGTACAACTTAAGTGGTCTATTGATATCGTCAACCACTTTTAAACCGGGTATGAACTTCTTTAGCCAGTTCATATGCTCCGTGGCCTCATAACATGCTACAAACTCGGCATATATTGTGGACGATGTAGTGACGGTTTGTTTTGAGCTTTTTCACGATATAGCTCCTCCTGCGAGAGTGAACACATATCCGGATGTCGATTTTCTATCATCTCCCGCATAATCAGAATCTGTGTACCCCACAATATAGAGTGAATTTGATCTTCTATATGTCATCATGAGGCCTTTCGTCCCTTGCAAATAACACAAGACTTTTTTTTACCAATTTCCAGTGCTCTATTTCAGGATTGCTCTGAAATCTGTCAAGTAACCCGGTAACAAACGCTAAGTCAGGGCGCGTACCCACGTGAGCATACTGCAATCTTCCGATAGCTGAAGCATATGGAACCGCTTTCATTTGATCGATCTCATATTGGTTCCTGGGGCATTAAAAATCTCCATATCTGTCGCCCTTAACTATAGAAGCAGGTGATGGACTACATTTATGCATACTAAATTTCTTTAAGACTTTTTCTATGTATACCTTTTGTGACAGCCTCAATACCCCTTTATTTCTATCTCGATGAATTTCAATCCCTAGAATGAACAAAGCTTCACCAAGATCTTTCATTTCAAAATTTGAGAACAAAAACTTTTTCGTTTCTAGTAGCAGACTGACATCATTAGTAGCCAGTAAGATATCATCCACATACAGGATTATGAAGATAAACTTTCTATTTTTGAACTTTGCATAAACACAATTGTCCTTTATATTCTCTTTAAACCCAAATTTTCTTATCGTACTATCAAACTTCAAGTACCACTGTCTCAAAGCTTGTTTTAACCCATAAATCGATTTCTTTAGGTGACATCCCATTCGTTCATTTTCTTCCACGACAAAACCTTTCGGTTGTGCCATGTAAACATTTTTCTTCAAATCCTCATTGAAAAATGCCGTCTTTACATCCATCTGATATAATTCTAAGTCATAATGTGCTACTAATGCCATTACAATTCTGAAGGAATCCTTACACGAGATTGGAGAAAAAGTCTTATTGTAATCAATCTATTCTCTTTGCGTAAAATCTTTTGTCACAAGTCGCGCTTTATATCTTTCTACATTTTCTTAGGAGTCAAGTTTTGTTTTGTAGACCCATTTACAACCTACTGTTTTGGCTCCTTTAGGAATTATTTCCAAGTTCCAGACTTTATTAGCCATCATGAAGATCATTTCTTCTTCCATGGCCTCAAACCATTTTGAAGAATGTTCACTTCTCATGGCTTCTTCAAATGAGATGGGATCATCTTCCATTTGAAATTCCTCTGTATGATAAAGTTTATAATCATCAGAAATAGCTGATCTTCTAACTCTTTGAAACCTCCTCGAGGCCTCCTCATCTGGCATATTTTCTATTTGAGGCTGTTGTTGCTCCCTTTCATGTGTGGCAATAGGTTCTATAGGATTCTGAAGAATAGGTTCCTCATCCATATTCATTGTTGCCACAGGAGGAACGATAACATGTGCTGGCACCACAATGTTTTGCATTGTCGGTGCAGCGACAGCAGGCAGTGAGAAAAATGGCTCTTGAATCATCGGAGTGGGTGCATATGCCCGCTTCTCTTCAAGGTCAATTACTCGAGCTACCTTGCTCCCCTTCATCTTCTCATCCTCTAAGAAGACAGCGTGTCTTGTTTCTACAAACTTTGTATATCTGTCTGGACAGTAGAAACGAAAACCTTTTAACTTTTCAGGGTAGCCAATGAAATAGCAACTTACTGTTTTGGGATCAAGCTTTCCAATATTTAGGTTAAATACTTTAGCCTCAGCAGAGCTCCCCCACACACGTAAGTGGTTTAGTGAGAGAACTCTTCCTGTCCACAATTCGTACGGTGTTTTGGGCACCAACTTACTTGATACTCTATTGAGAATATGAATGACGGTTTTTAACGCCTCCATCCATAAACTCAATGGTAAAGTGGAATAGCTCATCATGCTTAGCACCATATCCATCAGGGTACGGTTATATCTTTCAGCTACTCCATTTTGCTGAGGTTCGTCCGATGTAAAATACTGGGCCACTATGCCATTCTCCTGTAAGAACCTTTCAAAAAGTTCAGAAACTTGGCTATATGGGGTATGCCGACCGTAGTACTCCCCTCACGATTAGATCGAACTATCTTAATCTTTAAATTGTGTTGGTTTTCAACTTCAGCCTTAAATATCTTGAATTTATCCAAGGCTTATGTTCTTTCTTTGATTGGATAAATATAGCCATAAAAAGAGTAATCATCTGTGAATGTAATAAACGAGTCATAACCATCCACACTTTCACAGTAAATAGACCACAAATGTCTATGTGAATAATTTGTAGAATTACTGTGCTTCTTTTGACATTTTTCTTAATTTTCTTTGCATATTTTTCTTTAATGCATTCTTTACATTGTTTCAAATCTGAGAACTCTAATGGAGTAAGAATATCATTCTTTATTAATCTTTCTATTCTCCCCCTCGAAATATGGCCTAAACGACAGTGTCATAATTTTGATGAAGGATCATGAGTTCTTTTTCGTTTTCTGTTTACATTGAAAGATGAGGGTTCACATACTTTGTCGCACGCAACGTTACCATCATCGCATACAACATTCACATCATCATATAGTGATAGCAAGTAAAGCTCATTTTGTAAGATGGCAAGGCCAATACATTCTTTATTAAATATTATTTCGCATTTTTCATTTCCAAAATGACAATGATAACCATCATTGTCCAAACATGAAACACTAATCAAATTTCTCTGTAAAGAAGGAACATAAAAAATATCTCTAAGTAAAAGAGTGAAGCCATCAGCTAGCTCTAATAAAAGATCACCAACGGCTTCAACATCTGCTTGGACTCCATTTGCAACTTTAACACATCTTTCTTTTCTTTGCGTAGTCCTCGTCGAACGGAATCCCTGCAAAAAATTAGCAACATTAACAGTTGCTCCTGAGTCAATCCACCAACTGGATTTTGAATATTGCACATATAGAGATTTATTTATGAAAGTAATAATATTCTCACCTTTATTTGCCATGATCATCTTTAAGTAATCAGGACAATTTTTCTTATAATATCCTGTCTTTTTGCAGTGAAGACACTGATCTTTCTCCACAGCAAACTTGTTCTTTGAGGCTGATGTACCATCGGAGCTTTTCTCTTATTTTTTTTCTTATTATCTTTCACATAGTTGATAGAACCACCATGTGAAGCCTTTATTCTTTCTTCTTCTTGCACACACATAGCAATGACCTTCTCTAAGTCCCATTTCTCGGGCTGTTTGTTGTAGTTAACTACAAAAATGTCGAACTCTTTGGGCAAGGAAGCAAAAATCAAATAGATAAAGAACTCATCCTTAATGGCCAGATCCATTGGTTTCAACTTAGATGTCAAGTTACTCATCTTTAGTATGTGCTCTCTTATGCCACTGCCACCACCAAAGTACCTTTCTATCACAAGCTGCTTGATCAGCTGTGTTGCATATGTCTTTGAAGAACCAGTGAACTGATTTTTTATTTTGTCAAAGTACTCTGTGACAGTGTCACACTCTAAGATTGAGCCCATAATTGCAGGCTCAATGGTGTTCTTTATCATAGCCAAACATTTTTTGTTGGCTGTGACCCATTTTCTATGCTCAAGGTCATAGAACATCTTTAAGAGAGCATAATTCCTCTGTCTAGTCTATCAAGCAGCATCAGCTTCATTTTCTTTTCTCACTGGCTCCTCAGGCTCAGTGGGACATGCTGTGGTGAGGATCCAGTCCACCTCAGTCAAGATAAACGCTAAGTCTATCTTTTTCTTTCACTCACTATAGTTATCTCCTTTGAGGGTGGGGATCTCTTTGATACAACTCATCAAGTTGTATCCTCTTGAAAAAATAATTCAAATAAAGTGAGAACATAACAACAAAATCATATGTCTTAGTTCCAACGTTGGTCAAAATTAAGACATACGATTTGTCTATACATTAAATCTACATTACCGTTGGGCAGAAATAGAAATAATACATAAAAATTATCAATTAAAAATTATAATACTGTTATTATCAACGTTGGTTAGAAAAATAACAATATCATAATTTTTTCTGAAATTATATCTATTTTCCAAAATTAAAATTTTCTCTATTTTTCAGAAGCAATTATTGTACTTTTCTATTCTGTCAAAATTTGCTAATTTTTGCCTAATTATTTCTGTCAAAAATTAGAAAAATAATTAATTAAATTCCTTCTGAAAAAAAAGAAAAACCAAAAATTCTTTGATGTTGGGCCGAAAACCAGCGCGGCCCAACTGCTGCAGTAGCGCTCGCGCGGCGGACTATTCACTTTCGGCCCAGCTCAACTCATGGCGGAAAAGCGGCCGAGACAACCTGGGCCCAGGCCGTGAATTCCCTTCCCCACCTAGGCCGAAACTGGCCCATCGCGACGCTGATCGTTCCCGACCGTTGGATCGAAGATCGACGGTGCCGCGGATTAATCGGGGTATAAAAACCGTCGCCGCGGTGCTCCCCCGAAACCCTACCTCATTCTTTCCCTCCCCGCTCTCTCTCTCGCGCTCGCTCTCGCGCTCGATCTCTCTCGCGCA
>BCLG01001614.1:16436-60055 GCA_001602295.1 Zoysia matrella | reverse complement strand
GTGCCGCCGTCAAGGGGTGGTGCGCGCGTGGCGCCTCTGTGACCGGTGCTCGAGGGCTCGAGCGGCGGGGTGGCCGTCGACGATGGTCTCGTCGACGGCGAGGTGAGGCCAAGGTAAGCCTCTCTGTTCCCTTCCCCTCCCCCCGGCCGCCTTTTCCTCGACGAGTTAGGGTTAGGGTTAGGGTTAGGGTTAGGGTTCTGGTTCTGGATCCGGGGGTCTTTGGGGTTGGAGGTTCTCGATCTGCTTGATGGCCTGGCTCTGATGCCATTGTTGGATCTTTTTCTCGGTTCTTATGAGCAGATCAAGAGGGGGTGAGATAGTGAGCCTTTACCTTCGGTGTTCGGCACGGCCGACGCTGAGGATGAAGACCCTGCCATCCCTTCTCCTTTGTTGGTGATGTCCGCGCTCGGGCGGCGAAGGTCAGAGTAGAGAAGAAGGGCCTTCGGTCGAGGTCAGCGAGGTCGAGGTCGATGCTGAGGGCGGTGTGGTGACATGGCGGTGATGGAAAATCCCGTCGCTGGCAACGCACCCTCACAGATCGGTCTAGGGTTTGAAATGTTGGGTGAGGTTGCGGCGACGGCCAACCTTGTGTTGTCTGCCCCGGCTCTCCCACCCCTCTTTTTATTGTGGCGCTATGCGACGGGGGCCCACCAGCCACATGGCTGGGTGCCCTCGATCAGGGCATTGGATTCAGTTGGCCATTGGGCCAACTGAAGACGAGATTAACTCTAGTTGGCTGTTAGGCCAACTGGACGAGATCAACCTAACAAGCTTGTGTAGAGTCCGAGTCTCGTGTGGAGTCCGGGTCTTGCGCTATGACGGTGCCGAGAGCACGTCGTGACGCCAGGGCGGCATGCTCAGATCGCGATGTCGCGCGTCGTTCTAGCCACGAAAAGGCCGTGTAGTTCTTCCTATATAAAGAACCTAGTAACCAGAATAAAGGCAGTCAAGCAATGCGCAATTAACCACTGAGTTTTCTCCACTATCCCTCGCGTATGTTCTTGAGCTCGACGTTGTGCAAGTTCTCCGGCGAACTCTGACAGAGATGTCAGCTATTGACAAACTAATGGGTATTTATGATAACGATCAGGAAGCTCTCGAATCTCTTGTTTTAAACTCATTGCTCTACTCTATATCAAAATCACAAGTTGTTATTAGCTCACCTAAACACTTGTGTAGATTAAGATATTCGGCTGATAGCCATGTTATTACGGCAGCATCATTGAGTGATTTCGCAATTCTTTAGTTGCCTCGTGCAAGTCAGACATTGAGGGTATTGGTAACATTCTTTTTCATGCGAGGGCGCTGGATGATTTTCTACGGGATGCATGTCGTCTGTCCTGGGATCAGTTGGATTAAATTACCTAGTGAAAGACGTGCTCTCTCTTACTCTTGTCCTGTTGTGGCTTTGCTTAGCCACTTAGCCAGATAGTTATGTGCCTCACTGATAATACTGTCTCGGTATAGATGTGTCAGCTCTTGACTAACAAATGTGTACTGTATTTATGAAGATGATTCGGAAACTCCCACATTGCTTGTTTAAAAAACGAGTGCAAGGGTTTGGTATCTTTAGGGCCCATTTGGTAGGGCATCTAGTGTTGCGCTCTTACTTCTTAAAAAAACAACTTTTCTAAAAAAAACAGCTGATTTAGAAGGAATCATTTGACAAAAACAGCATCTCTTATGGTCCTAACGTAAAGAAGGATCGAGAAGCATAAGAAGCTATGTATTTTGTGCTTTTGGTTGCTAGTACTATAAGTCTTCTAGGTAAGGAGGGGTAGCAGAAGTTTTGTTTCAAACCATTTAGTTGGATTCTCATAGAAGGAAACTTGGAACCAATTTTAGAAGCCGCTATCCCAAAGGAGGCCTACTGTATGTCAACTTTGCAGGAGCCAGGTGGTGATTAGCTCAACTAAATGAATGAGTAGATTAAGGTATTTTGCGACGATAACCACGCGATTATGGCAGCATCTTCGCTTGATTTCATTAATTAGTTTCCATGTCTTGCGCACCAGACCAACCATTTAGGCTATGTGTAACGTTGTTTTCGTGCAAGTTGGATGATTTTCTGCAGGAAGCATCAATCTGGTCAGCCGTGAGATCAAATGGATTAGATAAATACTCCCTCCGTTCTTTAATTGTTGTCGCCGTTGACTTTCAACTTCAACTTCAACGTGAAAGTCAACGACGACAACAATTAAAGAACGGAGGTAGTATAGTCTAAGACCTGCTCTTTCCAACTCTTTTGTCCTATCATGGCTATGCAATTCAAGCCAGACAGTTACGTGTCTCACTGATAAATACTGTCTTGGTGCTATGGTATCAGTTGTTATTCAAGCCGGATAGTTATGTAACACTCCATAGAGCTGGCTTCATTGAGCTGTAACATTCCATAGAGCTGGCTTGGGACCTTGGGTTTAGACATAAGAAGGCGTAGCTGGAGGAAAGATCTGTGGCTTACTAACTGGCTTCGATTAGCCTTGTTTGTAACTGCTAGTAAGCTCACAGACCTTTCCTAATTCAGCTATATATCACCTTCCTATACGTCTTCAACACTCATTTCACGAGTTCATTTTTCATGTTTGAGCTATCGCCTTCAACTATCGCGCAGGTGTAGCTCGAAGTAAAGTGTGCATTCTCTCTATTTTTCCATGTATGTTTCAGTTTGGGTAGGACAGTAGTTGGTTGTTTAGGACAGCCGCCTAAAAAAAGGATATTTTTGCAAGCTGTTGGCCTAAGCTGTCGCTTGCATAAATTATTTTATACTTCTTCCGTCTCAAAATAAGTATGTTTTTAGATTTTCAAACATTCTTTTTTCATTATTTGTCTTATTTAAAAAATTTGAAAAAAATATTTATTTTATTGTGAAATGATTCATTATAAGAAGTACTTTAAACTTAATTTACTGTATTTATTTTTATGTTTTTGTAAATTTTTTGAATAAAATAAATAGTCAAACGTCAATTTTAAAAAGTCAAAAACGTCACTTATTTTAAGACGAAGAGAGTATTGCAGCTGCAGTCCTAATCTGCCCCTTGCATAAATGGCTACAACCTACAGGCGACGTCTTAGGAAAACTGCGGGCATAAACTTGTTTATACAGGCAGCCTTTAATCACGGCCCACACCTTTCGTGGTTGACAATTTCCAACTGCTAATTATGTGGTTAGACAGGGGTGCTGAGATAGATGATTTAGGAGTATTTCATAATTAAAACCGACTTCTTTAAAATGCCTATTTTTTTAAAAAAAATCATGTGACAACTTCTCTTATGTTCCTAATGTAAAGATGGATGAAGAAAACATGAGAAGCTATGTTTTTGTGCTTTTTGTTTCTAGTGCAAATTAGAAAAGTGCTTTGACAGAGAGGTATCAAAATGTTTTGTTTCAGACCATTCAGTAGGATTCTCATAGAAGCAAAATTAGAAGAGAAGCACTTTGAAAAGTATCCCAAACCAGACCTTAATCGCATTGCTCGACTTTATATCAATATCGCAAGACGTGAATAGCTCAACTAATACATGAGTAGATTAAGATACCGCGGATCCTACGGCGATAGCCATGTGACTGTCAGTCATTTAGGCTACCGCAAACGTTGTTCTCATGCGAAATGAATGATTTTCTGTGGGAGTCAGCCGTGATATCAAATGGATAACGTTGCTAATTAAGTACTCGCTCTATTCTTAAATTGTTATCATCGTTAACTTCTAACTTCAACTTTGACTATTTGTTTTATTCAAAAAAGTTTGATAAATATCATATATTTTGCTATAATTTACTTTATTATTCAAGATACTTTAATCATATCATATAATTTTGTACATTTGAATTTATTTTTTGAATAAAACGAATGATCAAAATTAATTTTAAAAGTCAACGACGACAACAATTAAAGAACGGAGGGAGTACGTAAGACCTACTTTCTAACTCTTTTGTCCTATAGACGTTTGTACAGCTGCAAGCCCAACGCCTGTTGATCAATATAATATTAAGTGTCGAATTAATTGTTGAGTAATCCCTCTATTCCAAAATATAAGTATTTTTTGTCAAAGTCAAATTTTAATAAATTTAACTAATAATATTTTAAAAATTAAATAATTTTTAATATAAAGAGTTACATATTATAAAAACTTATTTCATGATAAATCTAGTAACATAATTTATAAATGATAAAACATCATAAATAATAGTCAAAGTTAAAGAATTTTGACTTTGAACAGAGCTAGAAATGCTTATATTTTAGAATGAAAACTCCCATTAATTGTTTCAAAATTGTTGTAGTTAGTAACTTTCTGCGTCATCTTTGAACATTCATGCATCTTATTCAAAAAATAATACAAATGTGTAAAATCATAAGTCGTGATCAAATAACACTAATAATAAAACAAATTATAATAAACTATATGATATTTATCATATTTTTTTTAATTAGATGAATAGTCAAAATACACGGGCAGAAACTATTTTTTAAGCTATATATACACGGGCAGAAGCTGGAAAACTATATTCGAAAAAAGGTTCGTAGCTACGATCGGTATCTCATAGCGCCTTTTGATGCTTCTGCAGCCTCAAATTGAGAAAAGAAAATACTTCGAACATGTCCGTTGCAAAGATACCCATGCGTTCATATATCTATGTACTCCCTCCTTCTAAGTTAGGCCGTATTTGGAGCGAGCAGAAATTATTATAATTTAGCAGGCGTGTTTGGAGACTAAATTATATAAACTATGTATTTAGTTTTTTCTTCACTAATGACCTATTTACTCTTTGTTGTTGAGGAGCGGTGGCAATTTTCATACTAATAATTAGAGATTTGATGCGGGCAAAATTATTTTCATTAGATATAATTATCTTTTAGGTACAACAAGTTTATTATAATCTGGGTTTTCAGTTTTTATAATTAAAAAAACAACGTGTTTAGAATCACTAACATTAAATAATCAAGATTATAATAATCTGACTGATTCCAAACACGATCTTACTTGTCATCCTAGCATGTTCAGATTTTTTCAATTTACTTGTCATCTTTATTTTTCAATACACATTTCTCTATTTCTAATATATTTCTATGTCTAACTATTTTTTTCTCGTTCTATGTCTAACTATTTTTTTCTCGTTTTCAGTACATTCCACTTTTCACTTTTCTTTAATTTTCGTGTCGGATCTAGAATGCAACTAAATTGAGACGGAGAAAGTATATGTTATACTCTTTACAAAAACCCTCGAAGGTTATCCTGCAGAACATGCTTCTATCGCTTCGCAGACCAGCTTCTGACCGAGAAGAGATGTATCCCCGTCATAGCTCCCTACGGTGCTGCCGCTCCATGCATGCCCCATCCTTCTCTAGTGCAAGGACGGGGCCACAGCCTAGTGGCACGATACGCCTGGCAGCCACTACGACTACTGCACGGGGTCTCGCCGGTGCTCACTCCTGGCGGGTGGCAGGAGAGCTGCCGTGCACTCCCGCCCTCGCCCAGGCCCCAGGCGAAAAGCCACGTTGGGTGCCGATGCGCGCAGTGCGGAATCGTCATCGTCCACAAGCAGCAACACCATACAAGTCCAAGGCAAGCTCCTGGTCCTGTGCTTTGTGGAGTCCCCCGGCAGCAATCTCAGGCTCTCCTTCCAGCTTGTCAGCGCTACCGTCGCAGGTATGACGATGACCTTTCTAGAACTCCGTTCGACTTCCCATTTTTGAAAGCTATTATCACAAACATATATACTTCGTTATATGTTTGCTTTGCGCAATTGGCATGCGTAGGAGATGACGGACGCGGAGTCACGGGCGAGGAGACGGTGCTGCACGCGGTCATAGGCCGCGGCGAGACCGAGCTTGGACACGACGCTTTCTTGGGACGAGACGCTGGGCGCTCCAGGCGCGGTGGTCGTGAAGAACCGCTCTGACTTCCCTGTCTACCTCTAACTGCTGAGCTGCTCGGTGCCGCCGGCCGGCGACGTCCACTTCGCCTGCGACGGATGGGTCTATCCCGTCGGCAAGCACCCGTATCGCCTTTTCTTCACCAACGAAGTAAGTAGCCCATGTAAGAAGTCAACTACTCCTGATTTGCGCGACCCGACTTAAAATAATTTCTTCTCTGTGTTCCATCGTAAAATAAGGTATATGTCAAGGAGAAGACACCAAGCGCGCTGGTCAAGTACAGAGAAGATGAGCTTCGCCTGCTCCGAGGAGACGACCGGTCCGCTGATAACGAGGAACCGTTCCAGGAATGGGGCCGCGTGTACGACTACGCGCTGTATAATGACCTCGGGAACCCTGACCTGCGGCAGGACTTGGCGCGACCTGTCCTCGGAGCGTCTGAGCAGTACCCGTACCCTCGCCGTATCAAAACTGGCCGGCCACCGTCTCGGACAGGTAATAATTTGTACTTTCACCTTCTCAATCTAAACGACGAATGTATAGGCTCAAAAAGATTTAAATGAAGTTCCATCATTCAAAACTTTTTCCATATCAGATGGTGTACATAGTTCTCGGGTACCAAAGCGAGACTTTCTAATAAAGAAACTAGGTTTGGATTTTCTACCTCCACTCCACTTTAGCAGCATCTCTAATAGCTAGCTCGCACAGGTGGAATGGGCTGGCTCGGCGCACGATTAACAATTTTTGTGTTGTGCCATGGGCTGACACCTAAGCCCGTGGAACGGTGTGGCATGACCCATTAGTCACGACTCGTTGGCTAGCCCAAAATTAAATGGGTTGTACTTTTTTATGCTCAGATTGGGCTTTGCTGTGCGAGGTGCTTGACCATCTATGATGAGATCTGTGACTAGCAGATCATTTTAACAAAAGCTTGAAATGACAACATTAATAGATAAAGAAAGAAAAATAACATAAGTTTATAAATCATCCATTGCCACCGTTACACATATGCAAGTTTATAAAAGCATCCATTGCTGATACTCATTTTTCTTTTCTCAGTTGACAAATAAAAAAATTTAGCAGATAAAATAAGCATAAGTTGGTGATGCTGATGAATCAGCAGACTTGCCAGAGGTTTTCCTGAATCCTACGTTTATGCGGAATTGACCTGTTCTCGGTGAAACTATCAATTTGATACCAACTTCCTAAACTATGGCACAGATCCTCAGACCGAGAGCAGGGTCCCGATGGGCCAGCAGATTTACCTGCCATGTGACGAGCGTATCGGGGACCCCGTCGTGCCAGCTCCAAAGCCTCCCAAAGTAGATGGTCACTTCAAGTCTTTCGCAGAGATTTACAGCCTCTTTGGCCTGAAAGAACTTGGCCAGCGCACCGAGGTCACCGGGAAATCGCCTGTTCCGAAAGTTATTTCAGGTATACTTGGTGTAATCGCCTTACCGCCAGTATGCTACCTTGCAATTAGCCTCAATTATATCCCCATACCCTAAGATGTTAATCTCTGGGTGCAGTAAACCCAACAAATTGGCGGACAGATAAAGAATTCGCTCGGCAGATGCTCTCAGGGTCTAACCCAGTGTGCATCAAGCTCGTCCGAGAGTTCCCAATCACCAGCGAGCTCGATCGGCACATCTATGGCGACCAGGACAGCAAGATAACCAGAGATCACATCGAGAAGATTATGGTTGGCATGACAGTAGAGCAGGTATGCTCTACCAGATGCCAATAGTTCTTTCTTCTCAAAGATGGGAAGGAAAACAAATACCTGATCGAACTGCATTGAGTGAGCATGTTTGTAGGCACTGAAAGAAGAGAGGCTCTACGCGGTGGATCGCCACGACTGGATGATGCCATACCTGAAACGCATCAACGAGCTGCCAGGCGAGGGGGAGAGGGGCGAGATTTCTCCGAGGAGAGCCTACGCGGCTAGAACGCTTCTGTTCCTGAACAACGACTTGACGCTGAAACCCCTCGTGATAGAGCTCAGCTCACAGCGCCCGGATGGTGGGCAGATCATCAGAGCAGTCAGCACAGTGTGCACTCCACCAGAGAATGGAGACGAGGACATCGCGGCGGGCAGGTTCACCGTCCGGGACCTCGCCAAAGCCCATGCCACGGTGAATGACACCTGCAAGAACTACTTCGTTTATCACGGGTACACTCAAACAACTTCAACGTCTTCTTTGTTCTTTTTGCGACTGTAACTTTCACGTCTTCTTAGAAAGTATGATACTGCAATACGATTTATGTTCTTGTGTGAACGGTGTAGGCTAAACTTTCATGCGACAATGGAACCGCTGGTGATTGCGACGAACAGGCAGCTGAGCGTTATGCACCCCATCCATAAGCTCTTGAAGCCGCATTACAGGAAAACACTCCATATCAACACTACTGCGCGGCAGATCATTTTCAGCTCGGGTGACCTAAAGAGAGAGCGGCGAAATTTTGCGAGGTATACAAGAGGTGACGCACCTCCCCGGCAAGTACGCGATGGAAATGTCGTCACAGGCGTACAGGAACTGGAACTTCACAGACCTTGCTCTCCCGAGAGACCTCGTAAAGAGGTATTCCCATCTGCAAATTCTATTTTAAATATGTCATTTTTGTATAAAGCATATTCTACAATAGACCGAATTATTATGGACGGTCTGTTTGCACGAATCTCGATAAGTAACGATGGTCCAGTTGATTTCAATTTCAAACACAATTAAGTTGTAAACTACATTTACTTTCACGTTCAAGTTTCTTCTGAATATTATTTGTTGCTATTTCTGCAGAGGTATGGCGAAAGGTGACCCCGAGGAACCCCGAGAAACTGGAACTGCTGATAAAGGACTACCCATTTGTGGTGGACGGGCTCGACCTCTGGATAGCTATCAAGAAATGGGTCACTGACTACTGCACCATCTACTATGCCGATGGCGGCGCCGTAACGAGCGATAGCGAGCTGCAAGCCTGGTGGAAGGAGGTGAGGAACGTGGGACACGGCGATCTAAGCGAGGAGCCATGGTGGCCGGCTCTGGACTGCCTCGCTGACCTTGAGGAGATCTGCACCACGATCATCTGGCTGGGCTCTGCGTTCCACGCGGCCATAGGCCTCGGGCAGTACACCTACCAGGGATTCGTGCCCAACAGACCAACCATCACGTCCTGGTCAATGCCGGAGGCCGGAGCAGAGGTCACAGAGTCGGGCTTCCTTTGAACAATCACGCCTAGGAAGGAGGCTCTCTCGGTCATGGGCATGGCAGCGCAGTCCATGATGCTGAAGGGGGAGGTGTACCTGGGGCAGCGGCCGGACACAGAGATGTGGACCAGCGACAGGCGTGCTGCCATGGCTCTGGCGCGGTTCCGGTCGAGGCTTGTGGCTGTCGCGGATGACATCGAAACGAGGAATGGCGACCCGGAGCTGAGGAACCGGGCTGGGCTGGTGGAATTGCCGTACTCACGGCTAACACCGACGACGGTGCCGGTGCCGAGCGTAGGCGGCATCCCCAACAGTGTCACCAACTGAGGGTACCGTTCAGTTGTTATCTGTTTCTTCTTTCCTCGGTTTAGCAAATGGCATGAAGATATCGAGGGTGATCAAAGATAAATAAGATGATTACAATGGCTGCATGATCATTACGTGTTTCAAATCCTGTGTATCTTTTGGATAGCTGCATGAATCTTCTGCTGCTCTGCTTACCTGTGAGCCGAACCACAAATAACCTCGTTGAACTTAGGGGTGTAAATAGGGTTACCGAGAGTTTCTTTAGTAAAAAAAAATAAACTGAGTTTTTTAAATTTTCTCCACCATTAAATAACTAGTTTATTTTTTAAAATAAAGAGATATGGAGGTAAGGTCATGGTCACTATTTCATACCACTAGTTGGGCTACTAAGACGTTTCTATGAGTGGGCTGTAGAGAGGACACTTCAAGTGATGGGGGGATCAGATCTCATCATCCTTTTTCTGAGTTCAAAACCTCAAACTCAATTTTCTCTTAGCTTCCTTTTCTAGTCCGTCTCAATATTAATGTTCCATATAATTAATAAATTAAAAATGAGATAAAAAAGGAATAAATTGAAAGTAGTTAGGCTCCGTTTGAAACGTAAGTGTCGATGCCTCAATTTCTACCTCTGAACACGTGGGCCAAAACCAAGATTTTCTCGATGAGCTTCGTGGGCCTTGGCCCAGATACAAGCAGTCACCGGCGGAACGGGTACCCACGATCCCACGACGTCACGACGCGCATGGTGATTGTCAGGGAGTTAACACTAATTAAAGAGTCGTTACGCTTAATACCCGCACTCTTGTAATTAGGGATAGACGTTACCAATATTACGATGTGATTAATTGTCATTACTATGGGAGGGCTTCCCCCTCCTATAAATATGCAACCTGTCCAATAGGGCAAGACATCTGTTTTCAGAGCAAGAGTACACACTCACTGGATGTAGGGTTGTTATCCTCCGAGAGGCCCACCTCGTGTCAATTCTCTTTGTGATTAGCTTCACAATACTCACACATTTAACCCTATTTATAATATCTGCCGATCTCGAATTCGTAGTTTGGATGTCGACAAAGGCGCGCCAGGAAGGGGAGTGTGAGGTGAAGTTAGTCCAACTTTCATCCATGGCTTTCACAAACAACCTCGTTTTCTCGGCTGGCATCACGTTTCATTTCGAAACATTAGTTTTTGTCGCCGATGAGGAATGTTCTTTAGCCCATCGGCCAGAGTTCCTAGAGGCTTTCTCTCAAATCTCGTTCGAGATGCCTGCTACGATTGAGATTCCGAGCGTTCCACTCGGGTGTCGATCACATGTTGATCCTTCAAAGGATCAACTGGAGTAGCTACCAATCCAGTCCAAGGTGATCCTTAACCTTGTCAATGGCAAGTTCCCTGGACTGAGGCTGAAATGCTACAGCTTTAGCAGCGACAGCGACAACGATTGCACTAACAATGACTTTGGCTCTGAAGAGAATTATCCCTCAAGAATGGGGTATCCGGAGTGGAATCGCAACATCGAATTGCGACAAATCAATGTGGCTGGGGGGAATGATTCAACACCTTCTGCTGGGTCGTCAAGTAATCTTTCCACCATTGGTTCTAGTGTTTATAGGGCCAACTTATTGGGTCCCTCAATAAGAAATTTACAAACTGACTTTGAAGCTACTCATCTCCGAATAATCCTAGAGTGCATGCAGCATTTGTTAGCTGATGGTTCGCCTTTAGCATCATTGGTCCAGTAAGACTTGGAGATTGCTGGTCGTATAGGCCATGCTATGCCATCAGGCCAAAATCAGCCTAAGGCTTCACACCGTGGCGATTCTCGTGGAGGGTCATCCTCCCGAAGAGCACCCTCTGCTTTGGCTACATCTCCCTGGAAGGGACATCGTCTCTCTGTCGAAGATTTACAGCATAACCTCGACAAGCAACGAAGTCAGAGAGGTCATTCCGGTGAACATCCGTGCAGGCATGATGCGCGCAATGATATCGATGCCAATAGACATCACAGAGAGGCAGTTGAGGTTGCTCCCCATCGGGTTCCATCGAGCCGGAGTTCATTCAAGGCTCTTGCCTCGAGTCTACGACAAGTCCAATGGCCTGAGAAGTTCAAACCAGGACTAATCGAGAAATATGATGGGTCATCAAACCTAGAAGAGTTTCTCCATGTCTACTTCATGGTTATAGAAGCCGCTGGAGGAGACGATAGAGTAAAGGCTAATTATTTGCTTACCGCTCTGACAGGATTGGCTCGATCATGGCTAGTCAATCTTCTCGAGTTCACGTTCCAGACTTGGGATCAGCTCTATGCTACCTTCATTAGGAATTTCCAGGGGACCTTTGAGAAGCTCTCAAAAGCGAATACTCTTCAAGCTATTAAGCAAAAGGCCGATTAGAGTCTTCGGGACTATGTGAAGACATTCAGTCAAACGAGGAATTCTATTCCTCAGATTGAGGATCTGGAGGTCATTATTGCCTTCAGAGGAGCTTCTAATGTCCATACCGAAGAGAGGCTTGCCATTGAGGAACCAAGAACAGTGGGACATCTCTTGTGAATCGCCGAAACCTGCATTAAGGTATCAGAAACTAGTGCTCGGATTACGAGAGAAGCCAAGACCAAGAGCTCTCACAAGAAGTCTGATAATCTAGAGCTCAACGTCGCCAAAAAGGAAGGTGGTGAACGTGCTGAGAAAAAGAAGCGACCTTTTGACAGGTCAGAAGATGTGCAAAAGTGGTGCCCAATCCATTGATCCTAGTATCACAACCTAACTGATTGCACTTTTTACATTGAGCAGAAGAAGAAGGATGTTCCTGAACCTCCAGCACCACCTCGACCTGAGGCTCCGGCCAGGGGCCGTCGGAGGATTGAGGAGAAAGATAAAGAAGAATTCTCCGAAGTTAATATGATCTTCGGTGGAACTACTACGGTTCCATCCAAGACCCACTACAAGAAGTACGAGCGGGTGGTGCTCAACGTCGTTCCCGTTAGCAAGAAGATGTGGTGGCATGAAGTCTCGATCATGTTCGGCCCTGAAGATCATCCGAAGACGGAGCTATCAACCAGAAACCTGCCATTCGTCGTCAAGATAACCATCCATCCTCAAGATACCCATCCACCGCAGCAATGTTGCCAAGACCCTCATTGATACAGGTGCGGCCTTAAACCTCCTCATAAAACGTACTTATGAGAAAATGGATTTGTCTTTGGCAGTATTACAGCCCATAGATGAAAGATTCCACGGAGTTATTCCAAAAGTTTCATCAAAACCCTGGGGAAGATTGATCTGACCATTGCTTGCAGTCACGGAGATAACAAGCGCCGAGAGGTCCTCACCTTTGAGGTGGCAGATTTTGATTCGACATATAACTATATCCTCGGGAGGCCATTCCTTCTGATATTCATGGCCGCTGTCCATTTAGCATACGCCACGATGAAGATGCCGGGGCCCTTGAGGGTCATTACAATCGTCTCTAATCTTAAAGAGGCGGTCAAGTGCAACATCAACTCCTTGACCCGAGCGGGACCCACCTGTCAGCCTCACATGCGCTTTCTCCTACCTCTAGTAGACAGCACATGAGCTCCCTCCACTCCGGCGTTGCCACCCAACCGTGCAGGTGCCAAGCTTCCAAGTGGCCATCCTCTGCATGCGCGCCACGCTTTGTGAACGTGTCCCCCCGTGTCTGGAACACGACGTCCTTCCTGTCACCCGTGTACCCCCCTCCGCGACACTCTCTCTCTCTCTTTGAGCTTGGACGCCCAACCTTGACGCCGAGGCACCCCGACTGAGCCATTCCCAGCTGTCCCACTCAGCCACCACTTGCGCCCTTCCTCCCTCAAGCTCCCCAGCCTACAGGCTCACCTCCTTCCTCGCCTGACTCCACGGATTTGGAGTTTTCCCCAAATCACGCTGCAAGGGCGGCTGGCTGTTCTCCGGCCAAATATGGCCTCCATCAGTGAAAATCTTTCGATTCCTTTTCCCTGCAAACAATTCAAACTCTAAGGAACCTTAGGAGCTCTGATTTGGTTTGTTTCCATCGTGTTTGGGCAGGCTTTGAAGCTCAACGCCGAGCGGCGCCTGAACCACATCGACCCGCCGACGAGCCCCCTTCCACGGCCCTCCTCGACAACTTTAGCACCTGTGCTGCTCCTCTCCTTGCTCCTGTGAAGCTGTAGGAGCCAACGGAGTGGATTTTCGTCGACCGTACCACCGCGGCCGCCTCGCAGAACCCCTTCCGGCCGCCGTCGCTCGCCGTCCGACGGTGAGCACGCCATCTCAATGACCCCTCCTCCAAGTCTGTAGATAAGCGTGGATCATTGTGGTGCCCGTCACTTTGTGCTTCGCCGCCGGTCGCCTCAACTCCGGCGAGCCTCCGCCGCCGGCCGACCCCTGCCAGCCATGGCAGCCGGCCACCTGCCTGGGAGCTGAGAGCCACCGTGTGGCTTTCCCAATTGGGCCAGCCCCCCCACCCCTCTAAGGCCCAGCGTGGCCTGGCCCCATATTTAGGCTGGAAATTTTTTTTCATTATTTGCAAATGGATTTATTTAATAGTCTAGAAATGTTTTTAATCTTGTAAAATTCATAGAAAATGCATCCTAACCTAAAAAAATTTTGAAATAAATTTTGTTAGGATCCTCTCAACTAGAACTATATTCTGAAGCTAACTATTTTTTATTTTATGCATGAAATTAATTTAATTATTTTAGATCACTAATACTTCATTAAGGCATTATTATTATTCTTTGGCATGATAAAATCTTAAAATTTTTACTTTTCTGTTTAGTTAGTTATACCCTCTGCTTAGAAAAAGTTTTATATTTATTTTTATTAAAAATACTTTTGTAAATGTTTTATTTTTTTAAATAGTATTTAATTCATTATAAATCCATTTAATTTCAATAAATCCTGAAAAATTCTCAAAAATTCCTTTATAACCTTTCTGGTTTTGTGAACAACTCAAATTATATTTTATATTTTCAAAAACCATTTTAAAGAAGATTAATAACCAAATTTACTAGCCACTTTTCAAAAATAAAAAGCTATAATCGCATACGATGTTAATTAAAGTTTAAAACTATTATAATTCATTCCCTTGCATGTCATATCATGTATAGGATCTGACCTATCCGAAGAGGAGCGTGGAGTTGTTCCTTTGGCAAAGAAAGCTAACTGTGAGCAAGCCTCAGGCAAGCCCCGGTGCATTAACTCTTTTCAAAGTTCTTATTTTATCACTGTGTATGATATGGTTAATGTACTGCGCATTAAGTTGTAGGAATTGTTTGGTACCTTAGACTGCATGATAATATCCTTTACCCCTGTTGAGTGTATATTGGTACAGGTAACTCGATGTAGAGCTAGGCTTTGAATTCTAATAAACGGTAGAAGTCGAGTAAATGAGAAACCTCACTTGCGAGCTATATGTTTTATTTTATCCCACTCTTGAATAAACCTTTTATCCCACTCTTGAATAAACCTCAGACTGGACGGGAATGATGTATAGGAAGGTTTGAGAAGGCTGGGCCTCCGCGGTGGTAGCCCCGTATGAGTTAGTTAAGGACCGATTCGAATGTGACCTTGTTGAGCAAGTTTCAAAGTACCAAGAGCATTCTAGTGTAATGGGCCTAGTAAACTGATGTAACTCAACTATCGAAGTGATTGGACGACAACCCACCTCTCTTTTAGTGATGATATTGGGAGGTGCATTTGAATGCTCAGGGCTTCGCTCTCTGTAGTTTTGTGCAGGTGGTTTCTCTCTCCCTCCTCTGGACCAACTGGTAGAAGCAACCTCGAGGGCGGCTCTGTCTGTTGGGAGCCCTGCTCGCCGCGCTGCTATTTGTGTGTTGCTAGAGGGTGCATCGTATGGGCTCAATATCATCTTATGCATAGTCTCTAGGACACCTTAATTCAGGTTATCGCTTTTGCACTTTCACAAATCCTGGTTTTATAAACTTAAGCAACAGTTTGTAGTATATTTTATTGTGCTTTAGTTGTACTGTTAGTCCTCGCTTTGCGAGTGACACCCAATAAGATCTTATGGTCGATGGATCGTCTCTTCTGTGGGGCGGTCTGTCACATGATTCGAGGCGACTCTCAGTTGGTGGCCCGACAGGTCCATAAGGAGTATGAATGCAAGGATGAGAAGATGGCTGCATATTTAGAGGCTGTTCGGGCTATGGAAAGCTCTTTCGACGAATTTGAAATCCGATATATTCCTCGATTGGATAATCAAAATGCAGATCATCTCGCCTGGCTGCCATCTTCCCGATCAACAGTACCCAATGATGTTATCGTTGAAGAAATCTTACAGCCATCTGTGTTACTTAAGATGCCCACTGGGGCTCATGAAGTTTCTTTGCTCGGCCTTGAAGAGCCTGAAGATTGGAGATGCCTGATCAAAGTATTCATTGAAGGAGATCCAATTGCAGACGATGATCCGGCAACTGAGCGCATTGCTCGAATTGCCAAGAATTACATCATTATTGATGGAGTATTATACAAAAAAGGAAGAAATAGGATGTTGATGCAGTGTATTTCTCAAGATGAGGGTATACGACTGCTCAATGATATACATGAAATAGTTTGTGGCTCTCATAATTCTGCCAGAACTCTGGTTGGGAAAGCATTTCGCCATAGGTTTTACTTAGCCAACACAAATCTAGATGCCATGGATCTGGTATGCAAATGCAGTCATTGCCAATTTTTTAGCATCAAAAACTAAGCATGCTAGTTCTTTACATACCATCCCTTTGTCCTGGCCGTTTGCTATTTGGAGAGTCGATATCATCGGTACTTTGCCAAGGGATATAAGGGATACAAACACATTATTGTGGCCATCGATACCTTCACCAAGTGGATAGAAGCACTCAAGAAACTGCAGCCAAGTTTTTGAAAGAAATTGTTGTGTGCTTTGGAGTTCCAAAGAAAATCATCATAGATAATGGGACCCAGTTCAAGGGAAATAAATTTCAGCAGAGCTGTGCTGACTTCGAGATACAACACTCAGTCTCTTCAGTAGCTCACCCACAAACCAATGATCAAGTTGAAAGAGACAACGGTTTGATTATTCAAGGGATGAAGAAGCCAATGCAAGAAAAACTAGAAGCTAGAGGAAGAAACTGGGTCGAAGAGCTGCCAACAGTGCTGTGGTCTTTGCGCGCAAACCTGAGCTGAACAACCAAAGATACACCATTTAATCTGGTGCAAGGGGCTGATGCAGTATTATCCCCGGAGATCCACTTGGGTTCTCATCGGGTGTTGCACTTTAAAGAAAATAAGCAAGCTGAAGCAAGAGATCTGGATTTAACTTTATTAGAAGAATCCAAAAGATAGACAGTGATAAAAGTGAAGAAATATCAGGCCTTGCTTCACAAACACTACAACAAGAAAGTTGTGCATCATGTTTTGGAGATTGGGGATTTAGTCCTCAAGAAGGATATCAACACAACAGATAAGCACAAGTTTTCTTCTCTTTGAGAAGGGTCATCCATTATAGTAGATAAAGTGTCTCATGGGTCTTATGTACTGGCTCATATCAATGGCGGTTTGTTACCGAACACTTGGAATGCTGATCAGTTACATAAGTTCTATGTATAATGTACATTTTATGAATTGTTGAATAAAGAATGATCGTTCATTCTCAGGAAGTTGTCTTTGTCATATAATGAAGCTTTAGCCATCCCGTATGGTTCAATAAAGCCTCTTTTCTTTTTCTATTCGGGCACTCTATCTTCGCCGTCGAACGTTAACACAAGATACGACCCTAATAGACACTTGCGGCTTTCTCGAAACAGTTATCTTATATACCTACGAACACCAACCCATCATGGGCACTAATTGTCTACCTCTTGATATGGCGATTTTAGTTACAGATGTCTTTCACAAGGCTGAAGTACTAAAGTACCTATCAAGTGCGTATGAATTCTGTAATGACCTAAAATTCAACATTTTTAGAATATTAAAAATTCAAATTTCTTAAATACATTTCACAATTTAGAGTAGAATAAAATTTCTTTTCCAAATAAAATACTAGGATTGCATTTCATCTCATGCCATTGCATAGCATTTCATTTTTCATCCAAATAAAATTTTGCAATGGAAATTTAACAATTATATAAAATATAGGAATAAAAAAAGCAAAAGAACTAAAGAAAGAAATAAAAAGGAAAATCCCAAAAACTCTCCCCTGGGCCTCTCTCCCTCCCTTTCTCCTCTCCCCCCCCCCCCCCCCCGCCAGCCCAACTTCCTGCACGGCCCAACTCCATGCCAGCCCACCCAAGCCCAGCCACCACCCCTACTCTCCCTCCTCTCACCGATACGCGGGTCCCACGCGTCATCCCCATCCCCATCCCCATCCGCCGCCGCCTCAGCCCCCAACCGCCACGTCGATCTCCCCGCGTGCGCCCTCGCCAGCCTTAGATTCCCCGCGGATCACGCCCAACCATCGCCCCCGACTCGGCCGCCCCCTCCCCTATAAATTCCCCGCCTCATCGGCCTCTCTCTCTCATCCCAAGACCCGAACCCCTCGACCTCACAGACGAACCGCCTCCCAGAGGCACCGCAGCCCGAGCCGACCTCGTGCTGAGCTCGACCGCGCCGCCTGTTCCTAGCCAGCTCCCATCGTGCGCCATCGCCTAGAGGAGCCCCGTGGCGTCGCCGAAGTCCCGAGCCACCACCCCGTTGACGACACCCCAACTCCGGCCATCCTCGATCCCGATCGACCCCGCGGTGAGAACCCCCTCGTCCCCCTTGTCATTTTAAGCTCAACCTGGCCCCAGACGCGGGCTGCCCGAGCCATCTGATCCCGACGGACGGCCGAGACCAGACCGCGCCCTCCCATTTGATCTAATTAAATCCGATCCACCCGATCCAAAACCAAAGACTTAGATCAACGCCACGTCATCCAATTACCACATTCATCCTATCCAAATCCAACGCACCAGATTAAGTCGCGTCATCCAAATAGTCAGATCCGTTCAATTTGAAATCAAAGGCCCAGATGAAACCTCGTTTTTTGAATAAAATAAATCACACCCATTACTGCGTCAGCATGACATCACAATGACGTCAGCAAGGCCAGTTAATTAAAATTAATTTGAAAATTTTAGTTAATTAATTTCCAATTAATCTATTAATTACTAAATAAAATAATAAAAATAATTAATTAATAATCTGAGAAATAAATTTGATAATTAGTTAATAATTAACTATGACAATTTTATAGAAAAGCCCCTATACTTATTTAATTAGTCCATGCCGAATGACAAATTTACATTTAAACCCCTGAACTTTTTGTAATTACTTTTTAGTCATTAATTAATTTTGTAAATTATAGATAGCTCCCCAGAACTTAATTATTAATTATAGATTAGTCTCTAAAACTTATAAATTATAGATAACATCGATTTCAGTGAATAATATACCAAAATGATCGTATCGAAATAACGTATGCATCCATGAGATAATCATACTGATCTTGGTCTGTTTGTTGCATATTGATTGATTGTTTGTGCTCTTGTGCATTAGGCGACTTCATCCTGGACCTGCAATACAAGGATTTCGAGCAGCAAGAGTTTGAAGCAATTGAATACTATTCCCAGGAGCAGCAAGGCAAGTGTTCTTGACTATTTTGTGCCTACTTTATGAAACCTCTATCTTGTAAATTGCATGCTTGTGTCAAATTAAATGCTCACCTACTATTAGAAATTCACCTAGTTTCTTTATTATGCCTTGTCGCCCAATTTTATGTTTTTGTTGGGTAGATTACATGCTTAGCTTGCTGTTGTCGGGATGGGTGATATTAATTTGATTTATTATCATACTTGCTTCACGAGAATTAATAGGTTATTTAATAGTAACTTGAAGATTAGTGATTTGGGGGATATGGTTTGTGTAGGGCTGTGTGTGGGGTTACCAGCACTGTCTTTTGGCATGTTATCTTCTCAAATCTAAGGATCGGTTCGTAGAGCGACCACTTATATGTTACCGTACAACCACGAGCCAAGAATAGGCGCGGCTTGGCGTAGTAAGTGGTGGAGACTAGTTCTGTGCGTACCAACCCGTGGAGCGGAGAAAGCGGGTTACACTTGGATCCGTCTCGATAGAGATGTGTGGGGAAGAGAGGGTTACTTCCGAGAACCATCTGGCACAAAAGGAGGCCTTTTCAAGGTTACGGTTAGTGCCTTATTAGATGAAAGCTTAGTGGGCATTTACAAGCTGGGGGAAGCCATAGAAAAGTTTTGAAGTGATCTCTTGGCCCTCACACCAAAGGAAGTGTGCGTGTGCGACGGCACAGGCATAATGGAGATTTTTTTAGTCCACCTAGAAATAGAGGATGAAATCACTTCTCATGGAGAATTGTGTACAACCTCTGTAGAGTTAAAACTGTCATGACAGCTGTGCTCACGGCACGAGCATTGCATGGACCCTCACATGATTAGTGGGATTTTGGTATGGTTTGGTT
Organism: Zoysia matrella; assembly: GCA_001602295.1. NCBI lineage: Eukaryota > Viridiplantae > Streptophyta > Magnoliopsida > Poales > Poaceae > Zoysia > Zoysia matrella. The sequence continues at coordinate 40,219 of BCLG01001614.1, read as the reverse complement.
GGTGATCACAGTGGGATACTGTGATTGGTTTTTATGTTGGTGCTACAGCTAGGTAAGCTGTAGGCATGATTAGACTATAGGTGCGATGTCTTTCACTTAGTAAATAGGTGCTTAATAGGATGTGTATCTCTATGATGTGCTTTTATGTAAAAGAACCCTATACTGCTTTTTTCTTGTTTACTGCCACATATCATACTTTCCCACACTTGCTGAGTACATACCGTACTCAACCTTACCTTTATAAATGCTGCTCGGTAGAAGAAGAAGTCTAGGAGAACATTGAAGACCCTGGAGTTGAAGTCTAGGCGAGCTACTTCGGTCATCTACCTGTGGAGCCCAAGACGCTTTATTTTGTTTTCTGCTGCTTTGGTTTGTAATAATTTATATGACTGTTAGTCATTCTTGTAATAGGTTAATTTTAGTTTATTCGAGACATGGTTTGGTTTATATTAAGGAAGTCACTTTATGTGTGAAACTTGATTCCTGGGCACACAAAGGGTCACTTGGTGTTAGCCTTAAAACCGGGTGTGACAAATTCGTTGTAAGTTCCTTTCTACCCGCACCTATACATTGCGTACAGAAAGCAAGGGGCTACATATATCATACTCATATTATACTCACAACTGATTGATCAATTCAAATTGATATATACATCATAGTACATATAGTACATCAGTTTCATCTGAGGAGTGATCGGTAAAACTAAGGTCATCTACAAAAACTTTAGCAGCGTCAACCACATCTTCTACAAGTTTGTGGCATTGATCGAGCGAGGAACATTGAAATCTAGAACTAAGGAAACATCCAGATCAGGATAATGGTTTTTTGCTCAAGCAAGCATATATGAAGCACCAGGGACCATATCATCAGAAGAGGAAGACTTCTGCAATTTAGTGTTTATAGTTTTGGTAGCCTCCAGCTTGGACTTGATAGCTTCCAATTCAATGGTCATGTCTTGAAGTTGCTTTCCCTTATCGGTAATCTCTTATCTAGCACTTGCCAATTCTCTTACATGTTCTGGATTTGTTTGTCTTTTTCATCAGCCTCCCTTGCCAACTCTTCATATACAAGTCAGTTAAGATATAGTCTAAAAACAGAATAGATTATGTGGTTCAGGCATAAGCACATACTCTTTGCCACTTCTTTCAAGTTAGTAAGTTTTCATTGCAATTTAGCATAGTCTGCAGCCTGTAATTTAGCTTTTTCTTCAGCAGCATCAATTGAATATCCAACAGCATTGCAAGATTTAACAACCTATTTCTGCAAGGCTTCAGCTTGTCTCTGCAAGATATTTGATAAATTCAGAACAGCTTTCCGAACAGATGAGAAGACCTTCTGCTGATCATCTGAGGAAGTTTTCGTAACATCAGTCTTCAGGAAAGCACTAGCAGAAGCAACCTTGGAAATTGGAATAGGCAAACAATATGTCAGATCAAAAGTCAACTAGGAAGGACCATGATTTAGAGTTTACCTCATGTGGACAGCCTTCTTCACTTTCAGCCGCTTGATGGTCTTCTTTGGACCTCGTTCTTGTCCTGCTGATCAAAATGATGAAGTCCCTTATAAATAGAAGTGAAAACTTGTTTCACCGGGATCAAATGCCCCTGAAGATAAGAATTTCTTGCCTCAGGTTCATGAGAACGCTTAGTAGTCTCAGACTGCACTGGATGTGAAGATGATGGAGCTATGATATGGGCAGGTGTTGAACCACTGGACCTTAGAGTAGTCACTTGAGAAGTATTGGAACCAGCTGGAGCAGTTTCCTTGGGAATAGCAGATGAGTGACTTACAGAGGCACTCGCGGCCTGCATTTCAAGTGCTCTCACTGCCACATCTTCTTCGGGAGTAAGCAGTTGTTGTTCATTAACTTCTACCATAGGTCCAGTGCCTGATGATACCTCTTGCATTGGAAGATTTGCTGCTTCTTCGGGCAAGCCAGATGCAGCCTCAACTTGAGGCTGTTCGGATACACCACTTGCATCATTATTCTCGTCCTCCTCATCGTCATCAAGGACAACGTCAACATTATGTGAATCGACGGCAAACCATCCCTGCATTTGAAGTTCAATATTTAGAACAAGAAAAAGCAAACAATACAACATAATGAGAATCAATTGATACCTCTGGAGAAGGATTTGAAGCCGAAAAAGGTGGAGGAAGGCCCTCTGGCCTGGTGACATTGTGATCCCTAAAGATTTCTTTATGACGAGTCACCACTTCATCTTTTGAAATTTCTGTAGATGTTCAACATACCAGAATATTAAGTCACTGACATTATCTATCAATTATTGAAGTGGTTAAAGATTACTTTCGGGAGAAGATCTTGTCGAATCTTAAAGACCACTATAACCAAAGGCTAATAGATGCCTTGTTGCGAGTGGGTTCAATTGTCTTCGTACAAATTCATCAACAATGATCTTTCAATTCAGACCTTTGTGTTTAAGTGACAGAATTTCTGCCAGAAGAGCTTTGATTCTGCTTGACTGGTTAGGGGGAACATTCACATCTCGAGTGATATGTGGCACCAGGTATTTTCCCTTCACTGCCGACTTCTCAACGATCTCCATGAAGAACCATCTATGATTGTACCCTTCCAGCTTTTCCTAAGGAACAACTCAATATATTGCTCTTTGTTCCTAAAGTTGAAGCCCACTGAGTACACCATCACCTGGTCCCTATAATAAGCTGCCATGTAAAGAGATCTCCACAGAGCCAGATCTAGCTCAATCCCTAACCAGCATTCACAGATCATCACAATATGCTTAAGGCAGCTATAGAACTAGGTTTGAGATGAACAAGTTCAATCCTATAAGTCTGTTAGATAGACACAAGAAATGGAGAAGCCGGAACACAGAATTTGCACAGAACATATGCTTCGAAAGCTATCAACTGCCCATCTGTCGTCCCTGCAGCATCTCTGACTTTTGAAATTGCAGACTCAATGAAATTAGGGATAATACCTCACTCATAGAGTTTATCCAACCTTTTCTTCGTCATGGAGCACTTCTTCCAGTACTTCGTCTTATCCTCTTCATTTTCGGTGCTGATTGCTTGGCGGCCGGAGGAGGAAACATGGATGAACTGGTGGATTCCGAGTGCTTAGGTGAGAACATAACCTGAAAGATGATCTGGAGGGCAGTGGAGAGTATCGCCCAAACGGTGATGCTTGAATTGCAAATAGTGAATGAGGAATGACGCTGAGAGAGTGGAGAAACTTCCTCTCGGTGCCAGGCCTAATAAAGGCACAACAGTGTTAATTATTGGAATTTGAATCGACAAAGCTTCTCAAAGAGAAACCCTGATAGCCCGAACAGCTATTGGCCCAGAGAGGAGTGACAAAAATACCCGATGTGCTTAACGCACGCAAGAGACTCAATGCCCAAACAACCGATGTGCTCACCGCATTAAATAGGGTTCCGCGGCATTCATCTTTCACGCCCGATGAGCTCAACGCTCCCAAGGGGCTCAGTTACAACGTGTCCTAAACGCCCAATGCGCTTAAACGTGCTAAATGGGTTTGGTCGTTTGTAATTTTTTGCGCTCGAAGTGCTCAATGCACATAAGGGATTCAGTTATCAAGTCATAAACACCTGAAGAGACTAATTCTGGGTACAAGCAGTTTGGCCAACTATAGTAGCACTAATGCGCTAAGAAAAGTAAGCCCGAACAAGTATACAATCAGAATTCTCAAAGGCTATTTCATAGAATATATCCAAGTTCTTCAGCAATACACATTTTGAAATGCAAGAAGCTTCATAGAAGACGATACAAAATTTTTCACAATAATACTACCACAAAAATTACATTATTGGTCCAAGAACTCCAGTTAAGGGGAAAAAGGATTTAAACCTAAGCAAAGCTATCATCCCCTTCGTTCTTGGATGCGGACCCCTTCTGATCACCAAGAGGGGGAGACGATTCTGAGGGACCAGCGTTCTCCTGGCCAGCCGCTTCTTCCTCTTCTCCTCTCTCTGAGGATGACATCAAGGAATGATGTCCTAATTGAGGGAGAACCGAAGGAGGATCTTCGGCACCCTTGTCGTCTCCATCGTCATCCTCTCCTTCAAAGTCACTCAAGACTACCACTTCTTCAAGGCCTGGTACCCTCCAATGGCTTTTATTCAACTCGAAATGAAGACGCTGAGCAAACTCAGCATATCCGGAAGTGTCTGGATCAGCTTCTAGATCCACGACATCTTGGCCATCCTTCTCCATCAGTTCAGGAAACCCACCCGGAGGAACTCCATAGATCTCGTCAATGGTAGGTAACCTTAGAGAAGGGACACGATCCGCCGGATCCCTCTGCACAGCAGGGGCTGGAGGCTCTTGCCCTCCTGACGAAGAAGAATTCTCTTCAACACTCGTCGAAGAAGATCGAATCCTCTTAGCTGAACGCTTCTTGCCCATGGTTACGTCTGGGTGGTTATTGCACAAGGGTTCGAAATGGGTTGGAAAGGGGAAATATTTTGAAGAAGAAATCTATCCCATCCTCCCAATTTATAGGTGAGAAACGATCTTTCGAGATCTCAAGGGATGCCTTGTCTTTGCTCTCTGATAGTGGGAAAGCCCAACACTCAAATCGGTCAAAAACAGGAATCATGGCGGCAGAAGTAAAGACAAAAATTGAAGACTACCATCGAGTCTTGTCATTTGAACACCTCCCTAAGTTTGCAGCAGCAATGACAGAGAGGAGGTACGATTCGATCTTATCCACTTTGATCAAATTACCGAAGACCGAAGAAAGGTTGCCACTTGAAGATGTGTTCAGGGGCTTATGTCGATGCCTCAATTTTCGCCTCTCGAACAGGCGTGGGCCGAAACCAAGATTTCTCGATGAGCTTTATGGGCCTTGGCCCAGACATGAGCAGTCACCCGAGGAACGGCTACCCACGATCCCACGACGTCATAATGCGCACGGTGATTGCCAAGGAGTTAACGCCAATTAAAGGGCCGTTATGCTTAATACCCGCCCTCCTGTAATTAGGGATAGACGTTACCAATATTACGATGTGGTTAATTATCATTACCGTGAGAGGATTGCCTCCCCCTATAAATATGCAATCTGCCCAACAAGGCAAGACATCTGTTTTCAGAGCAAGAGTACACACACTCACTGGACGTATAGTTGTTATCCTCTAGGAGGCCTGAACCAGTCTAAACACCTCGTGTCAGTTCTCTCTGTGATTAGCTTCATGATACTCACACATTCAACCCTATTTACAATATCTGCCGATCTCGAACTCGTATTTCAGACGTCGACAGTAAGAATTTCACACGAATCAGTTTAATCTCACGGAGAAAACATAGGAATGGAAAAAAAATCCTCCATTTCAAACACGGTCTTATAGTTTGAAAATAGCATTCTGAATATACTACAACAGTTTGGAAAACACTAGTTCAGCTCTCGTGGCCGAGTGGAGCAAGGAGATGGAACTCTGGAAATGGACTGCGCGGTTGTCTCAATGCTGAAGAATCCAATCAAACAGAATTTAGTATTTCATTTTATCATCTAGGAAACTTTAGAAGCTAGGCAGCGTTTTATTGCTGCCTTTCGAACTGAATTATGTGAGACATTAGTAAAATGATGTTGCCTATGCGCTCACTAGTGTGTACATGGTTCCTGATCTTCTGTCAGGTTGTGATAACTCTCGATTTGGTGGAGATGCGACACAGAATCGATCCGATCTCAAATCAACACAATTTGAACCCCGCAGTCTCAGTACCACTTTTCCTCTGGTTATCAACTGTGCACACACGATTGACCTTGCCAAAAAGGCTAATCCAGCCTGCGAATCGAAGAATACAAACAAGAACAAGGAAGAACGCAACTCAATTGCGAAATCTGAATTAAACTCATAAAGTTAAAATCCAACAAACCGTCAAATGGCAAAACTGTTTGATAACAGATAAAACTAAGCAAAAACCTAAACCTAAAGATGGTGGCTACTGATTATATAGACTTTAGAACGTCTTTAGCGGCAAACCCTAATACTAATAGTCCTAGAAAAGATACACGACCCAATGGCAAAAAGATAGTGCCGCAGCACAAATGCAGTTTTCTAGATGTTATCTTGTTTTAACGATTCCCGCTTACTATGGTCTAATTTAAAGATGAGACGGATGCCTTTGGAAAGGTTATCTTCTTAGCTTTCCATTTATATCTAGAACGTCCACAACAGACGGATCTCGTATGTGACCTGGGTGTCCATTTTAGTGTGGGCTCCTCTTGAAACCCGGGGCAACTCGATCCTGAGTTGGATTGAATCTCCTCCAGGGTTTAAACATGCCTTACTGGTCTTGAGCATCTTCAAGTTCTTCTTCATATTTTCTTTGATCCTCTCCAATGTTTCTAATCATGATAAAATTAGTAGGTAGCAATCTATTCTCAAAGGAAGGAAGACATATGTTTAGGAGTGAGCTCACCTCTAAATTCAATTGTTGTGCATGAGCTATAGTTGGTGAAGTGTTGTGTGCATCAAATAAAGGAATGTTCTCATTATCCTTCCCCTCTTGAATCGGTGTCGTTTTCGACTCAAGCTCATCTTCTTCTTTGATGCATGGCTTCAAATCAAAATCTGGAAGTTGAAACAGTGGTGCATGTGTAAGCTTGTCTTTCAAAGTGGCAAAGGACTTCTCTTGTATTTGGCCCTATTGTGAAGTCGTTGTGGGCGTGGGCCAACTCTTGTTCCCTCTAGGAATCAAGTCAAACTGGTGCACAATCCCTCGAATGAGTGGCAGTACTGGAGGTATCTCGGGTGGAAAATCATCATGATACTTCTGCAAAAGGTTAGCAACAGGAGCAGGCAAAGAAGAAGCATAACATGAAGCATTTTCATCATAAATTTCAGCAAGATCAGATTTTATTGTAAGCATTACAGGATTTAGCACAGCAAAGTGGAACAACTGCTCGACAGTATCATAATCTTTATAATCAACAATGTCTTGAATTTCACGACGTAACCCACCATAAAACAACAGATAGTATCCTCAATGTTCTCATCTATCCCACAACGTATCATACCCTTTTGTAACTCAGTAAAATAATCTTGAACAGATTTATCATGTTGTTTTAAGCGTTGCAATTTTTACACAATTCTCTTTGATAGAAAGGAAGAACGGAACGGTTACGCATAGCATCTTTCAATCTATCCCAATTATCAGGTTGCAAATGCGCTTTACAAAAATCAGTCCACCATAGTAGCTTGTCTAACTCTATGTTGTTCAGTAAATAAGTGAGAGGTAATTTTTTTGCTCTACAATCATCTTTCAATCAAGATAAGTTTCAGCATCATAATTACCAAAGAAGGGTGGGATGGTAAACCTAAACATAGCGAAAGGTTCATAAGGATCACGATATTTATTACCTCCCATACCTTAGCGGTTACAGCGTTGACGATTGTAGAATCTGTTGTGCTGCTGGTCTCTATCGTTGTCAACGTCATCCTCAGAGTTGTTCTCGTCATTAACTTTCTCCCTCTGTGGTGGTGGGCGTCTCTCAAGGGTTTTAATACGAGTTGAGAGATGCTAGAATTGATTGTTAATTGTCTGAAAGAGCCGCTCCATCGCATTGAATTGTTCGTTCCTCCGATGATCGAACTTAGCAAGAGTGTCAGCAAGTTGACTTTGAATGACAAAATCAACGAAGTCATTCGGGGAGTTGGCAACTTCAGATGGTTTAGCCTTATCACTTCCAAATTTACCACTTCCAATTTTACCACTTCCTGCCATGGATAGAAAATAACAAAAAAACAATGCAGGATATTATCCCTAAACTACGGTGGTGTAGGATCTGTGGTGACCGATCTGCAAAAGAAAACGACTTACCACACGGTTCTTATCAAGGCAAGACAAAAATCGTTGGCAGGAGAAACTAGGGAGTCAAATTCTACAATTGCAGGATCAAATATTATGCTGATCTGAGGTGAATATGTGGTGCTTAGAGGGCTGAAATAATGATTAGTTTCACACAATTCTATAACAGATAGTAATGCAGAATAAGTGTTCCAAGTATGTAATTCTAGTTGCTCGTCGGATATTAAGAAAATTCCAGATGTGGATAAAGATAAGACACAAAGATCAGCAATAGACACGACTCCAAAGATCAGCAATCAGCATGGTACAGCACAAGACAGTGATGTCACCCTGATGATTTCACTTTTTTATTTTTATTATGAATTTTCACTATTTTTCTCTTGACCAAAGCCACAAAAACAAGAACACCAAGAAGTTTTAGACCGATCCAATAAAGAATATATTCTGTGAAAAATCATAAAGATGTCTGAAATTGAGTGTTAAAACTTGTAAATTCATAAAGGTCCACTTCTAAGAGGAATTTGGCCTCAAAAACTAATGCGTCCTTTTGTTATGAGAATTTGAAAAAAAATGCACCCGATTTCGAGTTTGTATGCAAAAGTTATGTCCGTTTTACTGAAACATGCCTGAGATATATTTTTGGAGGATCTGAAACGCAATCGGGTGGCGATTTTGTGGATGATTTGGCAGCGGAGAATTATGGAAGGGTGGATGACGGAAGGTGGATCTGTTTGTGGTCGAAATATAGGGTAGGTGGGTGGGATAAAATTTGATGCAAAATGACCAGATAATAGATGTGACACGATTACAGATGAACGATGAAGGACAACACCTGGATGCAAAAAAATTTCGGAATCCAGCAACCAAAACACAATCTAAGGCATAAATTCAACACTACGAACTCTGAAATAAAATTATGCAACAGCTAACACCTATTGATCTACTATTTTTTTTGGCTTTTCTGTAGACAATAGGATGAATGCAAACTGTGCACACATATTGACCTCGCCAAGAAAGTTAATCCTAGCTGCGAATCAAAGAACACATGCACGAACAAGGAAGAACGCAACTCAATTGCGAAATCTAAATTAAATTTATGAAGTTGAAATCTAACAAACTGTCAAACGATGAAACTGTTTGATAACAGATGAAACTAAGAAAAAACCTAAACTTAATGACGGTGTGACTGATTATATAGATTTTAGGGCATATTTAAAGGCAAAGTCTAATATTAATAAATCTAGGAAAAAAACACGGCTCAATAGCCAAAAGGTAGTATCATAGCACCGAGGCGGTTTCTGTACGTCATTTTGTTTTCACGATTCCCGCTGACATCGATCGAATTTAGAGATGAAACTAGTGTCGTTGAAAAGGTTATCTTATTAGCTTTCCATCCATATTTAGAATGTTTAAAATAGATCCCGTATGCGACCTGGTCATCCATTTTAGTGTGAGCTGCTTCTGAAAACTTGGGGTAACTCGACCTCAAGTTGAATTGAACCTTCTCTAAGGTCAAACGTGTCTTACTGGTCTTAGCATTTCAAATCTTTTTCATACTTCTCTTGATATGCTACAATGTTTTTAATCATAATAAAATTGTTAGGTAGTAATCTATTAAAAAAAAAGACATGCGTTTGAAAATAAGCTTATCTCTAAATTTAATTATTGTACACGAGCTATAGTAGATAAAAAAACGTTGTGTGTATCTAATGAAGGGATATCTCTATCACTCACACAATTTGCTAAGCGCGCAGAGCATAGAGCAGTATGGGAGGGGTGGGTGATGGATGGGCGCCACAATTTATTTTCTTAAGAAAGCCATATGCATCATGTAGGTAGGGGTGAAAATTAAAGACAATTAGATTACCCTTCAAACTTTTTTAGTTTAATAAAATGAATCAACTTTTCAAAATCTACTTTACTTTTAAGAATCTAATTCATTTTTTGCCTAAAGAGGTTCACAGGAAACCTTAAATGCATTTTTTACACCCCTACGTGTCGGCCCTCAGCACGTCTCCTAGCGATTTACACTTCTCAGATAGCTGGAAACAATTCCTCAGAAAACGTGGCTACCGTCCATGTTTCGTGCTCAGATTAATTTTTCTCAAAATTCGGAGAAATGTCGTGTGGTGCACTTACCAGAGCACAAATGGTGCTGATCATGGGAAAAATTCTATGACGTCTATGCTACATGACATCTGATCTCAACATTATCCAATTAATGCTGATATTAATCACTTATGATAATATATAAACTAAAGTTAAAATCTGGTACTACGTAACATCCGTATTACAGAATTTTATCCCGGCGGTCGTGCTCAGATTAATTTTTCCAACTTTTGGAGAAATGGCACGTGGTGTGCACTTACCAGAGCACAAATGACGGCGGAAAAATCGCGGTGAGCTATGCTTAGAGGACAAAACGATGGCGAGCGTAATATAAACTGCAGTGCAGAATCTGTCACGTCTCTGAGCGGTGCACAACGGACAGTCTCCTCGAACGTTGTGAATCGTCCGTTTCTTCGCACGAGCACGAGCAAATGCCAGGCGAGCCACGTCGATCGACACCTCGTGATCGAACTTTGGGCGGTATGCTGATGGGCTCAAGCAATTTGAGCAACGTTCTTTGATACGCCCCCGTGGCAGCTCCGTTGACGAGTCACGAGCAAAGGCCAGGCTAACCACGACACTTCGAGATCGATGCCGAGAAACACCATGCCGTCCGCCGTGCGCACGAGGCGCACCACCGCCGTCGTGCTCCCCGCCGGCGCGAGGCCGTTGCCGGCTCCGGGAAGCCGCGTCCCGCTCTCCGCGTTTGACATGTACTGGATCGCGTTGCCGCCAGTCCGCCGCGTCTTCCTCTTCGCCCCGCCGTCGGTCCCTGTCGCGTTCCCTGACGTCGTCCGCGCTCTGAGATCCTCCCTGGCTGCGGTGCTCCAGTCCTTCTATCCGTTCGCTGGCGATCTCACCTACGAGCCGGACTCGCGCACCGTCGCCATCGTCTGTGGCGAGGATGCTGGCGTCACGTTCGTCGAGGCCGAGACAGAGCTGGAGTTCGCCAGGCTCGCCGAGACCGGCGCGGAACACGACGTGGACGCTCTCAACCAGCTCGTGCCTGACATCCGGCACGAAGAGCTTCCAGCGCCTGTGATGGCGGTGCAGGTACGTACGTGACCGTGACGTGAGGCTCTGCTCGTGCCGTTGCTGGCGTGGATTAATCCTGGCCCGTGATGTGCGCCACCCCTGCTCTTGTGCACCCCAGGTGACCGAGTTCGTCGGAGGCGGCGGCGCCATAGCGGTAGGGGTGGCGCTGCACCACGCCGCGGCTGACGGGCGCGGCCTCTGGCGGTTTCTTGAGATATGGGCCGCGGCGGCGGCAGGATCTGCGTGTTCTGAGGTGCCACGACGGTTGGCAGGAGAACCGGACCAGGCGCTTCATGACAGGAGGCTGGTGCGCTTCGACGGCGATGAGGATCTGGCTGGGGTCTTCTTGCGGCGTGCCGCGCCGGAAATGCCTAGGGTGCGCTGCTCCTACTATCATGACACCAGCAAATTTGTGCTAAACAAAAGGATAAAATTTTTGCAACCTGCAGATTATGCCCAAGCAAGATGCCTCGCCCGGACACCATATCTCAATCAGCCGGCGAACATTCACGTTGGCGCCTTCTACGATACGGCACCTGAAGCAGCAGCTCGCCACCGCCGGCACCGCACCATCCACCTTTGCCGCGGTGGTCGCGCACGGCTGGGTGTCCATCGCGCGCGCTCGCGGTTTCACCGACGGCGCCCTGGTCTACGCCTTCTTCCTCGCCGACTGCCGCGCCCACATGACGCCGCCCGTGCCGAATTCCTATATCGGGAACTGCCTCGCTCTGTGCACGCTCGCGCTGAGCGGCGCGGAGCTCACTGGCCCGGATGGGGGCAAACGGGCGTGCGTGGCAATCCGAGAGGCCGTCGCTGAAGTTAGGCGTGATCCCCTGGCAAACTCAAGAAAGTGGATGTCCAAGTTCAAGGAGGCCCCACGCGGCCGCGCGATTATCATGGCAGGGTCGCCGTGGTTCCCAGCTTACGGTGTGGACTTCGGGTTCGGGACACCAGCGAGGGTGGAGCTGGCGTCCATGAATTATGACGGCGAGGTGGTCCTTGTCGCCGGAAAGGAGGCAGGCTCCGTGCACGCCTCAGTGGCCCTCTCGGTTGAGAACATGCCAGCGTTCTGTGAGATGTTCATGAGCGTTTATCGATTCAATAATTGAAGAAAGAGAATTATAAAATGTCATTGAAGAGATCACAAATTCTCATAACATAATCTGGATTTTATTTTATTTTTTCTTTTCTTTGTGTGTGTAGTAAACTTTATGTACGACTCTGCTCTGCCACTCCTATCACCATGGATGCTCCAGAGATCTGCTCGGTTGAGCGTGCAATTACGTTTGCTTGGTAGTATAGCAGCTTCAGGATTGATGAAAGAGAGAGCTGGTGCACAATTCCAAAGAATAAGTCCGAAACAATGCAACAACTGACAGGGATGGAATTTTAATCCTGATCAGACAACGGCTTCCATTTTCATTTCACATTACAGAGAACTCCAACATATTCATGGAAGGGTCCTACCAATTCAACCAAAACACACCTGTATAATTACAGGACTGTCAGAAATTATTTCTGATCTTTTATTCATTACAGCTCCGCTTGCATCGAAATAACAACGTACAAGATAAACTGGAGTAGAACAGGAAATAAGTATTACCAACTGAGAATGCAGTAGCATCCTATTGCAACGATATCTTCAGCCCTTTCCTTTTGAATGCTTAAAGTTCCGGTGCTTCAATGAATAAATTCATCCCAATTTTTTCAAGGAACTCCATGATGTTCTTATCCGAGCTACCACCTTCACTCAATGCCATCTTTGCTTTCTCCTTCCAACCTAAGGCATTATACCTGTATTCTTCGCTCGACTCGCCTTCCATCACTGCCCTCACACACCTCTCTACCTCCTCCTTCCTCACCACCCCCTCTGTATCAGGTCGCACCCTCACTCCGACTCGCCAAACATCCTCAATGTACTTGGCGTTCATGGGTTGGTCTGACCATTGCGGCATCGCCACCATAGGCACTCCAATGCCGAGGCCCTCCATTGTTGAGTTCCATCCGCAATGTGTCACGAAGCACCCTGTAGAATCATGTGCCAGCACCTCCAGCTGCGGGCTCCAGGAGACGATAAGACCAGTGTCCTTCGCTTTACTGACGAAGTTTTCCGGTAGCTTTGAAATCTCAGAGTTCCTGACAACCCACAGAAAGGCCTTGCCACTATTGTGCAGTCCCTCAGCTACCTCGGCCATCTGATCCGAGCCAAGAATGACGAGACTGCCAAATGAGACATACACCACGGAGTGTGCTGGCCTCTTGTCAAGCCAGGCCCTGCACTCTGCCGTCATCGGGGAGTGAACTTGGTAACTGTAAGATGAATCGTCCGGAACACGGATGTCGAGGTATGCCGACGGCAAGGTTGGGCCGACCGTCTTGGCTCCCCACCTTGATGCCAAGTAATCAGCTTCCTGTCAATTTTGAATAACATCACGAGCATCTTTACGTCTTGTGAATAGCTAACGAGTACTACTTTCATATGTAAATTGTAGACTTCCGGACGGTGATCTTAAGCCAAATTTGAATTGTGTTGGCTGTCTGAACGTTAAGAAATAAATTATGAAGGGAGTACCTTGGTCTGCAGTTCGTAGAAAGAACTGATGAAGGCGTGATCTGCCACTTCGAGCCCCTGGCACTGCTGCAACAGGAGATCAAGGTAGGATGATGAACCGGCCGTCGGCACCTCGGTCAGGAACGTGGAGAAATCAGCTGGTTCAAGCCCCTTGGGCAGGCCTGGCAGCTCCTCGGGGACCTCGGCCAGCGGCAGCTTCACCATGCCGCCCCACGCGTGTGCGTACGCAACGTTCACCGCGCAGGCCTGCGTGAAGAAGGCCGCGCATGATGCCCCGTGCTGCCGCGCCAAGCGCGGCGCCCACAGCAGGAACGCGTCGTAGACCACGACGCGCACCGGCCGGCCCAGGGACGACTCGGAGCGGAGGAGCTCGTCCAGTGTGCGCGAGCCCGCCGACTCGAGCAGGTCCAGGTAAGGCTGCACGTCGCCGACCTCGTCATAGCCGGAGGTGTCGCAGCCGTCCGAGAAGGTGACGACCTGGACGGCGCTGGGCTGCGGCATGCCGGATTTGAGTGAGGAGTGGGACAACGCCAGCGTGCACCGGACGCCGCGGTGGACGGCGAGCCGCTTGCCGAACTGGAGGAGCGGATTGATGTGGCCCTGAGCCGGGTACGACAGGAGGAGCACATGGGTGGTGACGCCGGATCCTGCCATTGCTTCGTCGGTCTCTCTCTCTCTCGGCACTCACCTTAATTTGCACCGACTGTATGTACTCCTGGACAGTCATAAATCTAGAAAAGCGTTTAGGTGCTGTTTGTGGATAGGGAAACGAAGAGTGAGTTTAGGATTGGGAAATACTCCCTTCAATTTTAAATTATTGACACTATTTATTTTTAATATTAACTTTGATCACTTATTTTATTTAAAAAATTTGTTTTCAATGTGTACAATTATTAATCGTGGTTTAAATTTTACTAATGATAAATCGAATAATAACAAAATATTATACTCTATTTGAACAAATTTTTTTTTAATAAAATCAAAGTTGATATTAAAAGTCAACGGCGTCAATAATTTAAAACCGAAGAGAATAGATGAAGAGTTAAAATTTAGTACTCCCTCCGGTCCAAAAAGAAAGTCATTTTGGACAAAGTTTTGCTCAAATATTGAGAATATAAATTACAAATAAGTTTTAACTTGTTAAGTTTAGAAATATAAAAATTATACGATTAGATTTGTTTTGAAAAATATTTTCATAAATTAAAGTATAAATATGTTTTTAATAAATATTTTTATAAAAAATAGAAGTCAAAATTATATTTTAGAGACCGTGTCATTGTCCAAAAGACCCTTATTTGTGGATCGAAAGGAGTATGATGTATGAATGAAAGGTGTAGATTTTTTTCATATTTCAATCCCATTCCCTAACTCTTTTCCAATGAGATGAGTCTAGGGAAGGCTCGAGGAAATTTCCCCAACGATGGTATCAAAGTCAGATAAGATCACATAGGTAAATAATATCAAAGTCAGATACAACCGTACTATAAGATAAATCACCGTTCTACAGAAGACGAATCACCGTTCAAAAATAATATCAAAGTCAGATAAGATCACATAGGTAAATAAAGTCACTGATAATACAAAAAAAAAATGCTAGTGTGGCCGACTTGGTCTTGTCGTTACTCTTCCTTGTCATTATAATATTTTCTCACTCTGATGGTATAATTTGTTTGTCTTTACTCCACTTGGAGATGGTATAGAAGTTGCAAAGTGCACACGCAAATTATACGTGGAGGTTCTCTGTGTGACGTGGTGCTAAAACTATCACTTCATGCCGTGATTCTCTGTACCAGTCTCATTGTAAAAACCAGATTTTGAGAAATCCATGTATAGGTTCTGTACTTTATGAACCAGTCATCATGAACGCTTAAAATACATTTTATTTTTAACGAAATATCACAACTTATGTCATCTTGATGCAGCCCATGCCATCAAGCATAGCATAACATTAACGCTCCTGTTTATTATATTTTTTTAATAAAATGAATAGTTAAATTAGTTAATAAAATGAATAGTTAAATATGATGTCAGAAGGCAATAGTGATAACAATTTAAGAACAGCAGGAGTACAAGTTACGTACTCCCTCCAGTCCACAAAGAAGTCGTTTTGAACAATGACACGATCTCCAAACATAACTTTGACTTCTATTTTCTATAAAAATATTTAGTAAAAAATAACATATTTATACTTTTATGAAAGTACTTTTCAAGACAAATCTAATCATATAATTTTTATATTCCTAAACTTAACAATTTAAAACTTATTTATCATTTATATTCCTAATGTTTGACCAAAACAGTGTCCAAAACTACCTTCTTTTTGGACCGGAGGGAGTACTGATTTTAGTGAAGGGATTCTGTAATGCAAATCATGAAAAAAAAAATCCTCTGATAAAATTTTAGATTCTTACATGATTCGTCAGTACCATGGGCCTGTCCATCTAACATCTGTCTGAGACGCCCACATCAGTATTTTAAAAATTAGCCCTCTCAATGACTGACAGCATTACTTTCTAAATAAATGATAAACCAAAACATGGTAGGGAAACCTCATATGCAGTAAATGGAGTGCCTAATCCAAGAATAAACTGGTTCCATGACGTAGGACTGTTGATGGACTTTATGTATCACTTATGTCCATTAATTCTAAGAAATAAATATGTTGCACGCGCACAGTTCATTTCAAAATAAAATGCAGGGTTATAATTGCAAAAGTCTAGAAAATAAAACTCTCAAGTGAAGAATTTTCAGATAGATGTTATATCTGGTTTGAAGGCCAAAACCAAGTGACACTTTATGTGTGCCTAGTAATCAAGTTTCACACATAAAGCGATTTTATTAATAATAAACAGAACAATATCTCAAATACATTGAATTTAACCTACTACAAGAATGACTAAGAGTCTCAAAAATTATTACAAACCAATTGCAATGGAAAAATAAACTAAATGACAAGGGCTTCCATAGGCAGTCGACCAAAGAGAAAGCACGCCTAGACTTCTGTTCTGGAATCTTCAACATCTTCCCAAACTTCTAACAGCCCATACGTCAGAAGATACGTACCATCGACCTCAAGATCATATTAGATGTCACTCGGTAAAGTGAGGACCACAATACAACTCAAGCACGATAAAATATATTACAAACTTATTATTTAAGTTACAAACCACGAGTTTTCAAAATTCAGAAGCTACAAAACTATTACATAGGGGCATCTTGGAAATTAAACAAAAGGATACATCAAACCCATATGATGTAACTCCTCGCAACAACCCACTCAGCGTGGCGAGCAGGGCTCCCAACACACGAAGCTATCCTCAAGGGTTGCTCCTTTGGGTTGGAACTGAGATGGGCAAGAGAAAGCACCTGCAACAAAAAACTACAAACATAAAGCCCTGAGCATCTAATACTCAGCAAGTCTTATCCGTCAACATAGCTATCTACAACCGACTACTAAGAAAGAGAAGGTTGACTCACCAAAGTTGGCTATTTGCAAAGACAGTGCTAGAAGTGAGTCCTTACTTTCATGTTTTAGCAATAAATTAAGTATCAAAATAGAAATTTTAATTCACGCTATCAACTACCACAATCATAGTTGTCAAACAAATTCTAATAAACATCTCAAACAACTCATATTTACTTTCACCTTCACTTCTTTTACTTCTTACTACGATATGACGCGCTAAAATAAATGGTACTCATTATTGTTAGGGGCAGCGATTCAAATTAATTCACATCCAGCTAGAGAAACCTGATTACACGACATGTACGCGCTTCTTAGAAGCCGCATGTGGCAACCTTTCACACCAACGATACATAGTATCAGTCCAATGCTCACCTCTCCCGAGCATTAGTCCTCCATGCGATAATCACACTGGGTCTATCTATAGTTAGCCTCAAAGCTCTCCCTGTTATCATCTCTAGAAGAGAGATTCGATTACGTCCAGTCACTATACACATTAAGCAACCTTAGTTTTTTGGGCCCCATATACCAGTATGCAATCAGTAATATTTAAACTTGCTCAATAGGGCCGACAACGAATAGTCCTTAATTGACACAAGCAGGGCTACCGTACACAGGACTCCCTTTCTATGGCCAACCTATATTTTCTTGCTCGGTCTCGATTTTGTTATTTCAAGTGATAAAACTAAACCACTTACACTATGCTTATCCACCCTGTACCAACTTATAGCTTGTGAGTGAAGGTTTATCCACTCGACTTCTGCCGTCAAAAAAATTCTTAGCTTAGCTCTACATCGAGTAACGTGTACCAAGACTACTAAACCAAGGTAGGGTTCTATAAATGTAACTATGGTTTCAGTCAACTCCTATCACCTAGCGCACATTACATACCACAAATCTAGAGTGATAAAGGTAAATAATTTGAAATGGGATAATGCACCGAGGCTTGCCTGGGCTTTGATCACAGTTACGTTCTTCCGCTACAGAAGCGTCGGCAATCGGAGTTTCCTGAAAGTTCTGTGGAAAGTCCCCAATTTCTTCCTCAACTTCCTTGGATCCTATATGAAATAATATCCAAGAAAGATGATGATAATGATGCACTTTAAAATGAAAGTTTATTAAATGAAGTTAAAGTAATAATATATAAATTTTCAAGGTAAAATAAGTAAATATGATTAGAAAACTTCTTTAATATGATTCTTGAAGATATAAAACTAATTTTAAAGCTCTCATAAAATTAAGGAAGCTATTTCGAATTTTTCATAAATTTACAGAATTTATTGAAATCAAATAGATTTATAATAAATTAAATAGTAAATAAAGAATAAATCATTTATAAAATATTTTTACCAAAACAAATTATAAGATTTTACTAAACTAGTAAATAGTAAATAAATAAACAAAAAAAGGAAATTTTTAACATTTTTACATGCAGATAAAGGATAATAATGCATTTCTTATTTATTGCGTGATCTTAATTAATTAAATTATTTTTAAATCATAAAATGAAAATTAGTCAGCACCAGAATGAAATTTCTAGCTGAGAGAAATCTAACAAAATTTACCTCATAATTTTCTAAGGTAAAATGAAATTTCTATGGATTTTACAATATTAAACTGATTTTTGAAAATTAAATAATTCGAGGAATTAATTAAATCAATTTTAGTCATACGAGTTGCCACACGGAGGGCCACAGGAATATCCACACAGGATCCTTCCCGTGGCCGCACTAGATCCCGGCCGAGCTTGAAGCACGACCATGGTGGCCGGTTGCCGACGCACGGCAGTGTTCCATCGGAATGCCGTTTCCGGAGGGGGATCCTGCATGCTATGCACCAAAAATCATGTGTGATGCACCCCGTTTTTGGAATGCACTGTGATACACATATCAGTTCCTAGATTAGTAGCTGATACGCACAAACACAACAGAATGTATATCAAAAGCATACTTCGAGAGGAAAATAGATACCTGAGATAGAACTTTTAGCTGCAACACGGCAAAGATCTCTATGATCCAGCACCGGTCGACTAGCCAAAAGTGAAGCAAGCAGCGAAACACCAAGGCCCAAATCCACAAGCAGACTTGAGAAGCAAAACAAAAACCCAGCACGTCGTCACCTACGCGGTCCTCTCCATCTAAAACCACAAATGCAAACGGGTGAGTACATAAGGTACTCAGCAAGCTCCAACACTAGGCAAGGGTATATATAGATGCGCATTTGGCTGTAGCAAGGATGAGGCTAAAGGGTTCACTTTTGCGCAAAGCCGGTTTTATGCAGGGTTTACTACAGAAGCTTTTCAAAAGGGAATAAAAATATAACTTATCTATATTTTAGTTGGTTGGTCCTGTGGGAGATGTTCATCGATCCCATTAGTACCCATATTTTAATTAGAGCACTGACAGACAACAGTACCGACCCCTGACACACAACCTACACTTTTCAGAAACATTGGCACCTACACCCACTCACACACCAAAGATATCATAGAAAACTAATCGTAGGGTACCCAAACAAGTAGCATGTCAATACCGTGACAACGGCCATTTCGGAATGATTTTTACACTCTGCAGAGGTTATACACTGTACCCACAGGTTATGCTACTCTTGATTCACAGAGTTGCATAACGCTTACCCCACAACTACATAGGTTTCTACAGATTCCACCCAAGACGCATTCAGGGGCTATCTGTCGGGGTTTCACTACCGATGACGTGACGGTACATTCTCAGAGCTGGATCGTGAAGATTTACCACAGTCACGTCTTTTCTTGGTCCCCTACTACACCAAGTATTACCAAACCAGAGGCTATATCCGTGGGCTTACGGTCTCATGACTTGGGCAATTACATGGTCGAAAGTCGGGCAGCAAGTTATCTCACGCCTTGCTCCTGGCCTTTTGTGTCACTTCGACCTCCTAGTGGCTCAATGTGGAAAACCTACATAGCGGGGATAAGTCCCGCCCATAATGTACAGGTTCTGTGGTTGCACGAAAATTGCTAAGTTGAGAACTAACGAATCGGTCCTTATATGATAGGGGTGGCGGACTCGTCCACGACAGGTGGACCAAACAGAAGCCTACACACCTATCACCATCACCTCATGTGAGCCCCACCTCACGACCAGAATCATCCCTCTTCACCTAGCACCAGTTGTACTAATCCCCACCCTTTTCTTTTCACGCACACCACCAAACACAATTTAATGCATTTTGTAAATGAATGGTGTATGGTGTGGCAGTGCAAGGCACCGCAATTGGGGTCCTAAGTATTCTACTAAACAAGACAACTCTTCGTTCTTTAAAAGTATTTAAAGATGAGAGACCTATGGTTAACAAGGAGGATATTGTCAACGGGTAATCAAGGTACTTAATATTAGTGTCTAGAAACTGACACTAATATCAGTAAAACAATCAATCAAGTTGTATTATAACTAACACAATGTTTTAAATCAAAATATCTTGCATAGCAGTATAGATAAGCACTATAGGAGCATTAGCAAAATATAGATTCAATATGATCAAGGGGTTAGAGCTTGCCTGCAAACTCCTAATCTTCAGAGCTTGAGTCCTGATGATCTTCATCAAAATCTTAATCTTCAATATCTAGCTTCACGTTCAAATCTTCGTGCTTCTCTCCACATGCGATCCTTCTGGCTCCTCTTGAAGCTTGACTCTTCTTTACACTCAGCGTTATCTACGCGAAAGGAAACACCTAATAAAACTACCAAAAAGAAACAAAGCTTGAGATGAAGCGATAAAATCCAATGAACTCCAAATAAGAGCCAATTAAACATTGCGAGGAAAACCTAGGGCAAGTCATGCATGATGCAGTGCCTATTGACCTAAGGTGAGTTCGGTGGAGGGCTAACGCAAATACCCGCTAGCACGAGTGGAGATGCGGCGTGTAGCATGTGTCATTTTGTGCGTATCTTAATTTAGAACTATTTACTACTTGTTGGCAAATTAGATTCATTCTTAACGTTACTTAGTGAGTAAGCTATATCATGAGTGCGTTGTATGTGCTTCTCAACGGTTAAACTAACTACTTAATTTACATCTATAACTAAACTATCACACCAAGCAGGTGACATTGACTATGGTGTAGTGATGGGCATAATGCCATTGTTAATTATTTAATTTATATACATATCGGTGGGTCATCCTAAGTGATCAACAATTAATTACATAGTTTAATTTATATAATTAAACTACTAAAATTACCAAGTGGCACATGTGCTAATACGTGTTGTTGCATGAGTGAATGCATGGCAGGACGCTTATGGGCTGCTATCTAAGTAATCACTTACTTTCTAATATTTAGCTATTTGTATTTAACTACTAATCATATGATTCTAACCTTAGACTAGATTACTTAGTGCTAACATGAGTATGCATATTAACGTGTGCTAAATAATGAAACCATGCTATGGTGGGGTGCACACTAGCTTATTATGAACCTATGCTTAGGAATGCATCATAGTTAAAGACTTGCACTAACATCGATAAAACCAAAAGGAGGAACAAGCAATTAATCTCCACAAAGAATGTACTATTAAAACAAACCAGCATGATCAGATGTTGGTGGAGGTTTGGATGATTCGATGTGGTGGGGCTCGATACAACGGTTCCAACGGTGCTAAAATCACTGAAAACGGAGTTGGGGTGTGGCTATGGTGGGGTAAACAATGTGTACACAGTGGAAGACAGGAAAACCCCCGTGGACACGCTACTCGGCACATGTCCATGGCTATCGGGTGTGTGCAGGTGTGGATCAGAGGATGACCTCATGGTCACGCTGTACGGTCCGTGTCCACTGCTGGACACGTGCGGGCGTGAAGTGGTGAAACAGCCTCATGGTCACATAGTTCGGTCAGTGACCTCGGCCGTTTTCTGACATTGTCGGTGATCTGTGATCGTGCTGTGGGTCACACTGTCGGTGCCGTGTCTAGGCTTCAGGACACGTGCGTGTAGCCCGATAGTGACCCAGCTCTGGGGTGCATGGTAGACAGTGTTCGAGCCTGTGGACATGTGACGGAGTCCGTGTCTGTGTTTGTGGACGCGAGGCTGTGACAAAAAACTGGAAAAGGCTGCGGGGACACACGGCCCGGCCTATGTCCACGGCCCCTGGACACATACGTGTCCAGAGTCGAGGAAAATCCCGTGGACACGCGATTCAGCCTGTGTCCACGGCCCTGCCCAGAATCGGGGAATTCTCTATGGACATGTGGCCTGGCCTATGTCCACGGCCCCTGGACACCTGGGTATCCAAAATCGAGGAAAAATCCCATGGACACGCGATTTGGCCTGTGTCCATGGTCCCCTGGACACATGGGTGCCCAGAATCGGGGATTTCTCCGTGGACACGAAGTTCTGTGATGTATTTGTGGACACGTGAACATGTGAGCTGTGATCGTGTCCGTGGACACGTGGACTGTGACCGTGTCCGTGGACACGAGGACTGTGACGTGTCCAGGGACACGCGGTCACGTGAACTGTGACCCTGTCCATCGACACGTGGACACATGGGCTGTGACCGTGTCCGTGGACAGGTGGACACGTGGGCTGTTATCGTGTCCGTGGACATGTGGACACGTGGGCTGTGATCGTGTTCGTGGACACAGGAACACGTGGGTTGTGATTGTGTCCGTGGACACGTGGGCTGTGATGTGTTCTTGGACACGTGGACATGGGAAAACTGTGATGTGTCCGTAGACACGTGAAATCGTGACGTGTCCGTGGACACGGGGACACATGTCTGTGTCTGTGTCTGTGGACATGTGGCCAGTGTTGTGTCCGTGCCTGTGGACACGTGCTCCAAGTCTGGTAGTGACCCGACTCAGGGTCACGGAAGCGTGACCGTGTCCAAGTTCGTGGACACGCGCTCCGAGTCCAGTGGTGACCCGGCTCAGGGTCACGAGATCGTGACCATGTCCAAGCTCGATTCGAGGTCACAGGAAGGTGACCGTGTCCGAGCTCTAGGACACATGTGAACGGATCAGCCGGCTACCGTGTTAGGGACACATGCCGACTACCGTGTCCAACCCTTAGGTGTGTGTGTGTATGCATGGGTGTTTCTGTAATACCAGAAATGAACAGGGATCTTGATGTAAAAATGAATAGGACTTAACTGTTAGGAATACCAAGTCCCAGGACTTCTTTAGAACTAGATTGGGCTCAGGTGTTTAAGTGGATGAACTTGGAGGGCTTTTCTGTAAAAAGGGAGTCTTCACGTGAGGGAAACTGGCTTATTCTCCAGTCAAGGAGCGGTGGACAGAGTCCACAGTCCGGTGGACCTCGGCCAGAGAACCGGTTCACGGCCTTGTCGTAGTCTACGGCGGCGGCCTGGCGGCAGACCGGCCAGGGAGGTCCGAGACTTGGCGGACCAGCTCGAGGGCATCGCAGCAAAGCGGTATGCGGGCTCGGAGGAGCCGGAGAAGCGCCAAGGAGCACCGGCACAGGAGGGCAGGAGGTGCGCGGCGCCAGGCCAGTGGGCCAGCCGGAGAGGCTAGGGCCTTAGGCGGGAAGGCGTGAGGTCGGCTCGGTGAGCCTGACCAGGGGCGCCACGGGGCTGGGGAGGTCTTGTCGGGCTCCTGCAGTGGAGAGGGGCGGTGTCCCGCGGTGGCGCAAGGCATCGAGGTGCAGAGGAGGCGCGGCGGCTCGGACTCCCGACGCAGGAGAGGCAGGACGGTACCGTGAAGCTTTCTGGGAGCGTTACGGGGCCGGGTAGGCACGGCAACGTGCCGGCGACGGTGGAGTGCGGCGCTCGGTGATTGAGGTGGCGGCCGGGTTCAC
>BCLG01001614.1:4604-16352 GCA_001602295.1 Zoysia matrella | reverse complement strand
GGCGCGGCAGCCAGGAGTGCGCGCGCGGCCGACGAAGAACGCACGGTGCACGGTGGTGGTCTGCGTCGCGAGCAGGAAGGTGTGCGACGCGATGGTGACTGGTGCTAGGAGCAGAGGCTAAACGAAGGGGAAAACAGGCGAGACCGAGGCTTGTTTTCGATGCGAGGCTGAAGCGGGCGCGTGGAGAGGCATGCTGCAGCGGCGAGGCGCGCAGGCGCGGCGTGTGGCTGGGCACATGACGCCGCTCGGCAGTAGAGGCGTGACGCGAGGAGGGAGGAGATTGGAAGGAGGAAGGAGAAAGCGCTGACGGGTGGGACCCGCGGGTATTTTCTGATTTTTCTCGGAATTCCTGCGACAGCCCTATGTTTTTTCCTCAAAAGATCAACTTTCGGAGGTCCGATGAATTTGAAATTTTGCAGGGACAAAGAACTTTTCATGATGAACATCTTCCGTTTTGGGATCATCTCCAAATTCGGCTTCAATTTTACTCTACAAAATTCGGGAAACAGGTGGCTATTTGAAACGAGTAAATTAATTTGGACGAGGTCAAATAGGATTCAAAGGAGTTGACGGGTATGGAATTCAAGAAATTCGATAGGTTTGGAATTCAAAAGTATTGGTTGGATTAAAGACTTAAAGAATTGGAATTTGAGGATGCAAGCAAACAAACGGAAAAGAAAAGAAAAACAAAAAGGAGTCAATCACTTGTCACTCTTCCAAATTTTAATATTTTGAAATTTCCGAATTAGCTAAGTTTTAATTTAGTGAGGTTTTGCCCTTTGAGATGGGAAAGAAAAGAGAAGATGAGAAGGAGAAAGAAAAATGATAGGGTGATGTCGGAACAATTTTGAATTTCGCATTTTTAAATTGTTCTGAAAATTTGGGATGTCACATCATGAGACTAGTAAACAATATTAAGAAATTTCAACTACAAGAAATTTATCTTCTACGAATGACAAAAGGACAGACCCATTGCTGAAAGCTTCTACACAAGGTGGGGTATCAGGAAGGATTATACACTACCAGAAACCGGATGTTTGTCGAGTGTTAGGAGGTTTGCCGAGTGCAATCCTTCGGGCACTCGGCAAACAACTTTTTGTCGAGAGTTACGCGAAAAACACTCAACAAAATAAAAGCACTCGGCAAACTTTCATGTTTGCCAAGTGTTTTTCTTTTCACTCGGCAAACAAGGTATTTGTCGAATGTTTTTTTTCACTCGGCAAAACAGATATTTGCCGAGTGTTTTTGGTTTTACACTCGGCAAACAAGAAACACCCGATTTTTCAAAGCACATTTTGAAGCAGTAAATTAATTCAAATGAAAAAGTTTTCAACTACAAAGTTGTCTAACTTTTCAAGATCTATAACTTTTATTTTAGCCATTTCTTCATTCGATAAAGCGATAGTAACGTTATTCATAAAATCTACATCTCTCATATAGTTTCATGAAACTAGAAAAAAAGTATATAAAATTTTTGAACAATATTACTACCACTATGTCGGATGAACAAATAATTAAAATAAAAGTTGTAGATCTTAAAAAGTTATACAACTTTGTAGCTGAACACTTTTTAATTTGAATTAATTTGCTGCTCCAATTGTTCTTTGAAAAATCGAATGTTTCTTATTTGCCGAGTGTAAAACCAAAAACACTCGGCAAATATCTGTTTGCCGAGTGCAAAAAAAACACTCGGCAAAGACTTTTTTTAAAATTTAAATTTTTCAAATGACCTCGGATGGAGAAACAGCCAAAATGAAAGTTGTAGATCTCGAAAAACTAGGAAACTTTGTAGTTGACAAATTTTTGATTTGAAATCATTTTGTTATCGAAAACTACATTTGAATTTCTTAAATTTGAAATTCAAATTTTGTAAACGACCTCGGATGGAGAAACTACCAAAATAAAAGTTGTAGATCTCAAAAAGTTATGAAACTTTGTAGTTGACAACTTTTTAATTTGAATTCGTTTAGAGTCTCAAACAAGCAATTTACACTTAATTTAGTATAATATGTATAGAACTAAAATAGAATCTAAATACAAATGACAGTGTGGTGCAGTGGTTACAAGGGTGCGCGCGAGGGGGAGGTCGCGGGTACGAATCCGGCTAGCCGTGATCGGTGATTTGTAAAAAATGCCGTGGCCGGCTAGTGCGAAAAATGTGGAGCCTTTCCCGATTAAAAAAAATTTACTTTTTTTTGGGCTTTTTCCGATTTAAATTTTGCCGAGTGCTTTTTTTTTGTCGAGTGTCGATATGGCACTCGGCAAAGGGTTTGCCTTTTTGCCGAGTGCACGACAAAAAGCACTCGGCAAATAGCTGTTTGCCGTCACAAACTAAGCCGAGTGGGCTTTGTCATAGGTGGCACTCGGCAAACATTTTACCGAGTGTTTTATGGGCTTTGCCGATTGCCTCCGGCACTCGGCAAACATTCGGTCGGTTTCCGGTAGTGATATGAGGCAAGCCTTACCCCTGCACTAAATTGCAGAGAGCCTGCGTCAAACCTAAGACATCTTGGCACAAGTGGGGTAACTTAACCACTGTGCCAAGCCTGCCCTTCTATGTATGACAGAACAAAAGAAAAGATGATAACTGCAATTTGTATGAAACGCATGCTTCCCTCAAGATGAAAACGAGCAAAGAAACAAGAATCCAAACAAAAAGGTAGAGATGAATGAATTTTTGGAATGAAATATTGTGCATACCTCACTGAGGGACTGGAGTACTCATATATCTTGCCTCGGCCAGAGAATATGCTCATTACGATCTGAGCATCACACAGGACATAAGATAAAAGAGGGGACATGGTGATGGCTGGACATGCATGATTTCGAAAGCTTGGTTTTAGTTGTCTCCTAATTTCAAGTGCATAGTTTGGGAATAGTCTTTTCTTATAATCTAAATCAGGTGACCGATAAAGAAAGAATCTGTAACCAGATTTATGAGTAACTTCAGCTGCCATCAATAGTTTACCAAATTTATTTACAGCGGCAGCTAGATAGTGCATAGAAAAAAATAAATAATCTTTAGTCTGGAAAAGGGCAAAACCCCAGGCTCAGATATTAAATATTTAATGAATCATATGAACACACTTGTTCTTTAAAGGTGTAAACTAGTAGAGAAGGCGCACCCTTGTGCGCCATACAAGCAAGAAACTGCACATAAGGAAGATAATAAGAGTAAAGCTATGGGAACAGATGTGATATTACATCTACATTACAAATTGAGCCATATTCCAGATAAAATTAAAATTAACTGTGTGCAATTTAACATAAAATAACAAAAGAAGGAAAATTTGTCCTACGTATTTCAAATTAAAATAGCATTTTCAACTGACTTTTAGATTTAGCAGCAGGGTGAGTAACAAATTTGCGCAAATAAATTCACACACATATTAGGTAGCAGATTGAGAAGGTACTCCGAGGTATGGATCTGGCTTTTTTCTGTAAGGGCCTTCTTAGTGAGAGTAAAGACAACTATTTTTCCATTTGAATTGCTCAACAGAGATATAAATGTGCTATGTAGCAGTAAACAACAAGAAGGGCAAGCAGGTTAAAAATATTCAATAGATAGAAGCATTATAAGGGCGTCTAACTTGCCTTTTTTACCCAAGCATGGAAGTGTGTAATAATTTTGGAATATGTAGGAAGGATTTTTCTATAATTTTGTTGAACATAATACCTCTCTCCGCTGCTAGCGACGAAGCTCATTTAGCTATTAGGCTTGCAATCTGTTAAGATAATGTCACACCTGATTTTTTGACCCAACCAGACGCATTTACATATCTGCCCAAGAATCAAGTTTCACACATATAGTGACTTCATTAATAGTATAATAGTAGTTTGTCCAAATTATTATTTCCTCCATCTCAAATTATAAGTCACTCTGAACTCCTAAAAATTTCTCAAATTATAAGTCATTCTCACTTCCCGAGACAACTTTCTTTTCCCAATACATCTCCACTCTATCTCTCTCCTCGTTTTCAGAACATCCTACCTTTTCCACTTTTCTTAATTCCTATGCCCAGATCCATAACGACTTATAAAAAGGGACGGAGAGAGTACAATAATAAACTTATTACAAAATGACACATAGGTCTTAAGAAAAGTATAATAACAGGCAGTGGAATTATTCAGCAAAGCGTAGTCCTTCACAGTCAGTCGACCCGAGAACTACTCACCTAGACTTCAACTCCTTCGTCTTCATTGGAAACATTCCCAATATGCGGCCTCGACTGAGTAGCAATCATAAAGCAAGTTTTAGTACAAGAATGTACTCATCAAGTGTGAGAATACATGACATGTGGCAATAGCAAGGAAAAGCTAGACTCAGTTCTTTTGCTTAAAATTGCCAAGAATATAAGCTTAAGCCTATTTACTATAGTGAACAATTTCAATACATTATAATATTGGTACTATATTATCCAACTATAACCATTTCCAGCCATCCAACTAATCATGTGAGGATCCATGCCACTCAGGGCCGTGAGCAAGGCTGTTATGACAGTTTTATCCTCTACAGAGGTTGTATACGTTTCAAATGAGTCGTGATGTTCCCGTGATGCCAGATATCTGTTGTAGTGTGCACTAGGAAATTACTACAAGGCTTTTTCATAGCTTCCTTCAACCTGTACGTGCCCACTAAGGTTTCACCCATCAGAAAGTACGACCTTCACTGAGAGGCCCTCTCTTGTGCCAAATAGTTCTATGGAGTGCACCCATTTTCCTCACACATCTCTTTCCAGGCGGATACAAGCGTACACCCTCTTTATCCGCACTGTCGAATGGCACACACAATACTGATATCTACCACTTACTACTTCAAACCACACCCATACTTGGCTCATTGTTGTCCCTGATCTTTGGTTGCTGCTCCATGAAATGAAATGTTCCTTAGACCTGAGTGATTAACGAGCCAAGGGCACACCATCCTAACCAGTTGGTCACCCAAATCACTAAGTCCCATGTTGCTAAAAATGATTCAATTTTAAACCCACATGTAACAAATAAGATATTTAGCCAAATTTCCAATGTTTCCCATCCCAACATAGGCATGGCTAAGCAATAATCTACCCATCAACAAATACAATAGAACTAAAGTTAACAAGGAATATCATGGAATACTAAGTAAATCCTAACATAGGCGCGCTTTCATTTGACACAAACATGCATACTATAGATAGACATTTAAAATCATAGGTGCAAGATGCTCAAAGGACACTTGCCTTCTTGTCCAGCGCAGAAACTTTCACCCGTCTCAACCTCTTGGAGCTGGAAATCTTTGTACAGTACAATGTAGGTGAGTACGTGTTGGAGCCATTGTACGAAGATTTCTAGCACCAAGAGGTTGAGACTGGTGAAAGTTTCTCTGTTAAATAAGAAGGCAAGTGTCCTTGACCATCTTGCATCTGACTTTAAATGTCTATCTATATGCATGTTTGTGTCAAATGAATGCGCGCCTATGTTAGGATTTACTAATATTTTATGTTATTCCTTGTTAACTTTAGTTATGTTGTATTAGTTGATGGGTAGATTATTGTTTAGCCATGCTTATGTTAGGATGGGAAACATTGGAAACTTGAATAAATGTTGTTTTGTTACATGAGGATTAAAATTGAATCTTTTAGCAACATGAAACTTAGGGTTGGGTGACTGATTGGTTAGGGTGGTGTACGAGGTTGCACCGACACTATCCCTTAGTTCGTTAGTCACCCAAATCTAAGAACCGGTTCATAGAGTGGCAACCCATGATAAGAGTATAACTATGAGTCAAATATGGCGGCCCGGTGTAGTAAGTGGTAGATAGCAGTGTTGAGCATGCCGATTTGTTGTGCGGGGAAAGCAGGTGTTCGCCTGGATCCATCTGAAAGTGATGTGTGCGGGGTGTACTCTTTGGAACCATTTAACACAAGAGGGGGCCTCTCAGCAAAAGGCGTACTTCCTAATGGCACGTATATGCTCAAGGAAGCCGAGGAAAAACCTTGTAGTGATTTCCTAGCGCTCACCATGGAAGTGTGTAAGGGTAGTCCCGTCTGTACAACAGATATCCGCATCACGGGAACATCATGACTCATTTGAATATGTACAAACTCTATAGAGTGTAAAACTATCTTAACAGCCATGGTCACGATCACGAGCGGCATAGACACTCACATGATTAGTTGTACGGCTGGGAATGGTTATAATTGGATGATACAGTACCAATGTTACAATCTATTGAACTTGTTCATGTAGTACATAGGGCTAAGGTTATATTCTTGGCAATTTTAAGCAATAGAACTGAGTCTAACTTTTCTTTGATATTGCCACATGTCATATATTCCCACACTTGTTGAGTACACCCGTGTACTCAAACTTACCTTAATGATTGCTACTCAGTCGAGGCCGCATATTAGGAGTACAATGTAGACGAAGGAGCTAAAGTCTAGGCGAATAGTTTTCTGGTGACTGCCTATGAAGGACCGCGCTAAACTGAATAATTTCACTGCTTGTTATTGTACTTTTCTTAATACCTTCTCCCTCCACTCCTACGATGTCACCGTTGGCTTCTAACATCAACTTTGACCATTCATTTTATTAAATATTTTTTAAAAATATCATATATTTTGTTATAATTTGATTTTTCTTTAGAGTTATTTGAATATCAACTTAAAATTTTACACATTTGAATAAATTTTTTGAATAAGACTAATGATCACGATGATGTTAGAAGTCAATAGCGCATGATTTTAGGAACGGAGAGAGTATCTATCATTTTGTAATAAGTTTATTATTGTAATAATTTGAACAAGCTACTGTTATACCATTAATAAATTCACTATATGTGTGGAACTTGATTCCTGGACACACATGTAGATGCATCTGGTTTGGCCATAAAACCAAGTGTGACAGACAAAAGCGTAATGAATCGGGTCATGAAAAACTGAATTTTATGAGCAGTGAACATGGGGCAGTGATAGATGAGTCTTAGCTTTATCAATTTTCAGCACCATGTACTGAATCAGCAGCCTGTATGGCTGCATCACTAGCTGTATGGCTGCTTCAGTAGCTACCCTGGTAGCTTAGTTTCCTTAGGCGGTAAGTCTAGCTGTAGAAGTAACAAAATTGGGTTTCATTTAGAAGTAACTACAGCTGTCACAGCAACAGCAAGAGAATTCAATTTTGATTTGTCCTAGTGCTAGTTGCTGCCAGTTAAGTGTCCCTCTATATATATGCCACTACGGCCCATGAATGAAATTAGCCATTCCATAGAGATTAAAAACAGCAGCACAATACTCAAGTCCTCTTCTAATAGGCAGGAGGTGACATGCCTAGAAATAAGCATGTTCAAAAAAAATATGCAGAAGCAGAATTACAGGATGAAACTATAGGAAGATGGATAAAAGGTTTAACAAACTACATATATTTGTACATAAGATAGGAAAATAGTAACTGTTTAAATAGTATCAAATCTACAATATGAAATAAAATTCGACAGTTCCACTTCCTCATGGCAGAGTTGTGAAATAATTCATTACATGAGCAATAAAAGTACAGCTTATAGAAAGGGTTATAAGATGAGCAACTAAATGTTGCATTCTGAATCAAGTTGCAATTAAATGACTAATTTAAGACAGTTCAATTAAATTTTCCAAATACTAAAATATCTTTCTAATCTTTCTAAATAAACAAATCATCAGGCACTGTGCAAGATTATTTCTTTAAGCATCGTAATTACTATTTATTCAATTGGGATTGAAATAAATTAAATAAGATGGCCTCATATTTGATGGATATTAAACTCCAATAATACCTGCATATCATAATAATCCCCAGCATGTATGTAGGTCTCAAATAGACCATGCAGATATAGATGCAATAAGTACCTTTTCCCACATACAATTCAGCTAATGCCTACAATGCATGTAACACCAATATATCAATCAAAGAGTTTAAAATGTACCCCCAAACTATAATTTATGCCCACTTAAGAATATCCTAAACCCACCTCTTTCAACTTGCCAGTCATTGATGAGGAGTTCAATTTCAGCCCAATGGCAGCATAACTGGTGAAGCAGAATATAATGTAGGCGCCCAATTTTTTACAGTAGTGAAGAGAAGTTCACGGAAAGAAGGATTGGTAGTTAGAGCCACAAGGGCGACCTACATAACACAATCATAACAATATTACAAACATATAGCTGTTAAAAGAGCAAGCAAAAAAAACTTAAGTTCGCACAACATTTTCTATGCGTAGAACCACTCAACTGTGGATTTTCTGTTGGTATATACGGTACCAAAACAGGAAGCTGGTGGAGATGAGCTGAACCACCTGTGGCATAGAAGTTATGATTATTACGTGAGGGGAAAAAGGCACTCACGAAACAAAAAGTGACCTAACAAATTCAAAAAACTCTTTCCACTTGATACTGGTTCATAAATGTATGATATGTCCTCTGTCTCAAATTATAAGTCACTCTGGGCTCCGCAAGTTTCCCAATTTATAAGTCATTGTCACTTTTCAAGATAACTTTTTCTCTTTTTAATACATCTCTATTTTATCTCTCTTCTTGTCATTTTTATAACATCCCACCTTTTTCACTTATTTCCCGTACCCAGACCCAAAATGACTTGTAAAACAGCACGGAGGGTGTACTAGATATGCTTAAATTCTTCCAGTTCCATAATACAAACAGAGGGATTTAACCAAATGCAAACAATGCCTTTGGTGCCCAAAAAGGAATAGCCGATAATGATATAACTGAGTCTGTTAAAATCCCTAAATGATGGATATGCATGATTCATCTAAACTACTGATGGGCTATGCTGAAACTACTTTCGTGAACAGTTTTAGGAAAACCACTTCTGTATGATGTTATGATGTTAAATTTTAAATTTGAGCTCCTTGCAGCCATTCATCACAGACATCAAGCAGCTTTGAAGATATTACTTGCATAAAACAGTACTGCATTGATTCAAAAATAGATTTTGTAGCACAGGTAGTCTGATTCCTAGCTGCCAATTTGACACATATCTTACAAACTAAAGGATGTGGAACAATTCAAATATAAAGAAATGTATTTCTTCTGTTTTTTTTTCTTGAAAACTCAAAAGAACTGCACTTCATTGCATTAAGAAGAAAGAAACAGGGACAAGGCCCAAATTACAGCAAAAACAAAAAGACAACCCGAAACCTCACACACACACACACATAACATCGCAACAGCACTAACGAACGACCAACTCTACTCCAAGACAAAAAAACTCAAGGTTCAGGATCAGTCCTGAAAGCAATGAGGAAAGAAATTCCTCTAGCTCCTGCTAGCGACCAAAGACGGCGTTCCTCGCCTGCCAACACTAGAGCTTGGGCAACACTAGGCATTATGCCATCAAAGACACAATGGTTCCGGTGATTCCAAATGATCCAAGCTCCCAGAATAATCAGAGAGTTGAGACCACACTTAGTCATACCACTGGTTGCTGCATTGACATTCTCCCACCAAGTGTCAAAAGAATGATCAGTAGGTTGCGGCGCAAGAGAGTGGAGCCCGACCTGTCTGAGCCATGTAAACCAGAATTGCCGAGCAAATACACAAGATATGAGGAGATGATTAATGGTTTCTTCTTCTTGGTCGCAAAGTGGGCAAAGCTCAGGTTTAGGTAATCCACGTTTAGCTAGACGATCTGCTGTCCAGCAGCGATTGTGTGAAACCAACCAAAGAAAGAATTGGCATTTGCTGGTCTGAACTGGATAGCTCCCAAGAAAAAGCTCTCGTAGGCTGTTTTGGCTGAATATCGTCCGCTCGAAGAGAATTGCCAAACATGTTTGTCTTCAACCAACCCCAGGTTGCAAGGTGAATGCAGCTAAAATATCCCAAAGATGAAGGAAGTCAGAGATGGCGCCGACTGGAAGAGCTCCCTGCGCATCTGCTACCCAAGCAAGATTGAACTCTTCTCTTTTGTACGGTGGCAAATAAACTAGGAGCTATATCCGCAATACAGTGCCCATGAATCCACCGGTCAGCCCAAAAAAGAGTTCGTGAGCCATCCCCTATTTCCGTTTTTAGAGCGATCGAGAAGAAGGCTTGTACTTGCGCTGGCACTTGAATGGATAAAGAAGACCGAGGGCGATGTGGCTCCGTTTTTTTCAACCACCAAACCCATCTCATTCTCAGCGCCCAGCTCATGGTCTTGAGATCAGCTATGCCGAGGCCTCCAAGCTGCAGCGGCCGGCAAACTTTGCTCCACGAAACTAAGCAATGGCCTCCTTTTACATCTTTGCGACCTCGCCATAGGTAGCCTCGACGAATCTTGTCCACTGCTTTGATTGCCCACTGTGGAAAATCCACTGCCATAACTAGATGAATAAACATACCAGTTAAGACAAATTGAACTTGCCCCTTCCTGCTCGCGTCATGAGGTCTGCCTTCCAACCGGGAAGTTGGTCGGCAATTTTATCAACAATGGGTTGAATGTGCTCCTTCTTTAGCTTTGTCAAGGAGAGAGGGAGACCAAGGTATTTGCAGGGGAAATCTGCTGTAGCACAAGGAAGAAGCTGGTGTAAAGTATCCAGCTCGGCTTGACCACATCGAATTGGTAACACATTGCTTTTCTGCAAGTTTGTCTGTAATCCTGAAGCATCACAGAAGAGCTGTAGCAGATCCGGTTTAACTCTAGGAAATGGGATAATGAGGCATATAATGTCATGTGTCCAAATTACTTTATGTGCCCAAATTCTGGTAGGTTCAAGTGTGGAGGAACAAAAGTAGTCTTACAATTATATCACTCATTTCTGCAGTATATATCATTCAAAAGTAGTCTCAAATCCCCTCAGAACTTGCAGAGAAGTTTCAGTCATCTATCAGATTCATCTCTGCCTAGAGATGGAGACAAAAATAGTCGTGCAAAACTTCAGTCTGATAAAACAGTTCACTGTTCAAACTCATCTTGTGCATGTATATGGCAACCATCTTGTAGATCCTGGAATGGAATATAGGCCAGATATCAAGTTATCAACACCGTACAGGGCAAGGCTCTCCTGCAAGCATGACATCACAAACATTAGCATTAGAATTTATACAAAGTCTAAGCATATTTCCTGAAGTATGAATAAAAATTGTTTACCTAATTATATGTGCCCTCTTTTTTTGTTAGTTTCACTTTATGAGAGAGTGCATCTCACAGATTAAGGACTTCAATAAACAATCCTTATATAAACAATCCACCATGAGTTCGAGGGGGTGTTAGAGATATACTATACTCTATATTTTTCCCTTGCCATGAGGGGTTGTGTATATTTTCCCGTCTCCAGTACAAGTGCTATTAATAACACTTCTGAAAACAATTGGAGCATTACATGCAGCTGTGCATATAAGAAAGAGAAAATGTAAAAAAGTTTAGGTTTAAGGATACATGCTGGACAAACTGGAATGGACATGATGAGCGATAACAAGTACACTGCATCAAAAGTATGGAGAAATCCAACAGCCCAGTACCAGTGATTTTTTCTATTCCCTCCAGTTCTGATAATCGATGTTGGCTAGTATACACTTTATTTTCTTTACTGAGAACTAAATAAATTAAAACACAATATGTATAATGCATACCATTGCACAGCTTTACATGCAACTGTGCATATAAGAAAGAGAGAGAAAGAGAATCTGTAACGATTTAGGTTAATTTAGGTTTGAGGATACATACTGGATAAACTGGAATGGACCTGATGAGTGATAGCAAGAAACTACACTGCATCAAAAGTATGCAAAAATACATCAG
>BCLG01001613.1:63863-97550 GCA_001602295.1 Zoysia matrella | reverse complement strand
TTATAATCATTTGTAAAAGTGGCCATGTAATCTCTACCAAGCATGCGCTTAATTTGACATTTTAATCTCCTCAAATAACCACTTGTCTCTATCATCACTTTGTTTCCCGGTTTTGTTTATTTCATGATTACAAAATGTGTTTATCCTTAACCATATCTGAATCAAATTAAACGATATTCCAGACATTTAAAGTTGAGGAAATGAGGAGCTCATTTGCACATAGGTCACACAAATGTTCCCGTATTTCTATATATACAAAAAAAGCATGAGATATCTTTTTGGTGTCCATTTTTAAGATAAATCATGCAATGAGACTTTTGAGGCTGAATCAACTATTGGGTTTATATTTTTGGTGAAGTTGTATGGTGCGGTGCACCCATCCCATCAGTTTAAATTGTTCATGCCAACAAGTAGTAATAATTTATCTTTTAAAGTGAGTTATTATGCACTTGGAGAATTTAGACCTCAAATTATAATCGCTCCGAGCTCTTTTAAAACGCAGGAATTTCACAAAAAGTATCGTAGGAATTTTATAAAAATCAGTTGAATTTTACATGAAAAACATATAATTAAAAAAATCCTGCAATATAAATGACCCCTCGTACATCCTTTGGAACATAAGAAGTGCGTATAAATTCTATAGAAATCTTATAAGAGATAGTTTAATTTCTAAAAAATACAGTAGAATTTAGAAATTTTTTTTCTCGCAATGGGTTAAGATTAGCCCAATCCGTAATCCCAAAATTGTCACCCCTACGAAGCCCAGCGCTTTGGAAAAATCCATAGCCCCGCGTAATCTCGATTCCTGACTGCGAAAACACCCTCCAAAAATATCAAAAGCACGTCGCCGCCCTCCTGCCTAGTACCTCCTCCTGGAACTCCGTCCCCTTCCTCCTAAATCCCAACTGGGCCAACTTAACCCTTCGCGGCGGCGGCGCGGCGCAGCGCATCCTCCCGGCTCGCTTCCTGGCCACGCTTGTCTGAGCAGCTCGGATACACTCTCAAACCTCGCACTCCGGATCTCCTCCCATCCTCTGGAGTTGAACTGATCCCTTGTATCACTGGTAAGCAACCCTAGTTTACTTTTGGATGGATTCCGTTGTGCCAGGGGTTGGTTTTCTCCCGGATAGGTTTCATTTGCTGCGATGGATTAGTTCGCTGTTGTAACTCTTCTTCTGACTGTGTCGCAGACTGGTGGGAGGGAAGCATGATGGAGATGGACTCGAATCCGGGGGAGGAATTGACCTTCCCGGGCAACCTGGACGACGACGACGATGGGGAGGACATCTCACCCGGAAGCAAGGAGTTGGCCGCCATGGTCGAGGCCGCGGCGGAGACCGTCGACCTAGACGCGACCGCCGCCACCGCGGCGTGCGCGCCGGACGGAGACGATCGGACGCCGAGGGACGGGATGGTCTTCAAGTCCTACGAGGAGGTGCTCAACTTCTACAAGCGCTACGCCCTCCGGACGGGGTTCGGCGTCTGCGTCAAGAAGTCCTCCTTCACCAAGGCCGGACTCTGCCGCCGCCTGGTGCTTGTCTGCAACAAGTGGGGGAATGGCAAGGAGGACGCCTGCTACCAGGCCAGACCGACGGCCAAGACAAATTGCCAGGCCACCGTGGTCGCCAGGCTGTTGGGGGACGGCTTGCTGCACCTGATGGACGTCAGTCTTGAACATAATCACACGCTGAACCCATCAGCGGCACGATTCCTGAGATGTTACAAGACACTGCCCAGTGGTATGAGCAAAGATCTTGTGGTGAGGGCTGCTAGAGGGGAATGCATTGTTTCCGGAGAGAATGATGCACCGATATTTGATGACTGGGGCCGGCTTAAGATTGGAGAAGCTGATGTTGCAGCCATCAACAGTTTCTTCACAGAGATGCAGACAAGGCAGCCAAATTCCTTCTATGTCATGGATTTTTATGTTGAGGGCCATCTGAGGAGTGTTCTGTGGGCTGATTCAAGATCCAGGACCACATATCAATATTTTAGTGATGCTGTTTTGGTTGATACAACGTGCTTAAGAAACAAGTTTAATGTCCCCCTTGTTTCATTCCTGGGTGTGAATCATCATGGCCAGCTTGTATTGTTAGGTTGTGGCTTGCTGTCAGATGAGAGTACAGAGAGTTTCTTATGGCTGTTCAAGTCTTGGTTAACTTGTATGAAGGGACGACCTCCATCTGCCATAGTCACTGATGAGTGTGTGGCGATAAAAGCTGCGGTTCGAGAAGTGTTCCCCAATACACGCCATAGAATAAATGATTGGCATGTAGTGCAAAGTATTTCAGAAAAATTAAGAGACTTGCCAGAATATGAAGCATTTAAAACTGAAGTGCAGACTTTGATATATGATTCCTTGAAGGTTGATGAATTTGAGGCTAGATGGAAGAACTTAATTGATAGATTTGGTCTCCAGGAGAATGAATGGATCATCTTCCTATTTGAGAACCGGCACTTGTGGGCACCTGCCTTCCTGAAGGATGCCTTCTGGGCAGGATTATGTACTGGTAATCAGCACGGAAATCCAGACACATTTTTTGAGGATTCAATAAGCCCAGAGACCACCTTGGTGGAGTTCCTAGGAAACTACATGATTCTTTTGCAGAACAAATACAAAATGGAGCAAGACTATGATTTTGAGCCATTAAATAGCAGCAGGGTTCTGATATCAAAATATCAAATGGAACAGCAGCTATCCAAACTGTACACTTTGAATATGTTTATAAAATTCCAGGGTGAGATAAAGGCAGCAATGCATTGTCAAGTTCAGTTGGATGAATCGGCATCTTCTTTTATTATTATTGATTTAGCTGAAGCAGGCAGTGATACGCTGAACAAAAAGTATGAGGTTGTTCATTGTATGGCGACCAACAAACTTGAGTGCAGTTGTGGTTTATTTCACTTTGCTGGCATCATTTGTCGGCATGTACTATCTGTGCTTAAATGGCAGCAAGTATATGATATCATGCCTTGCTATGTACTTAGCAGATGGCGGAATGACTTTACGCAGTTGCACTTCTTGGAGAGTCCATCAAATGATTCGGCAGTAAATAATAACATTGAGCGTTATGATTATATTTCTTTGCAGTGCCTTCGTCTTGTTGAGATTGGAATGGCATCGCATGAGAAGTATCAGCTTGCAGCAAGGTTCCTACTCGACATACAAAAGACCCTTCTTGATGATAATTTGTGTCGTGAATTGGAGCAGAAACTTACACCGTCTGAACGTGCAATTGCGAATGGTGACAACCATGCACATCCAGGTTCATCTGAGGGTGGTCCAGCAAAAAAGCGTCGAGGCCGTCCTCCTAAAAAGGGTAAAGAGATAAGCATGGATTCAATGGTAAATGGCAACAGGTTCTCCTGCTTCCGTTATATGAATTCCTGACATGCTTTTCTTGTTGATGCTAACCTAGTTTTGTTTATTGTATGACAGGAGTCCTTACTAGTATCATCAGATGTAAGTCAGAAGGGTGCTTTTCATTCATCTTCGACTGCTTCAAACCTTGGTACTCATATGAGAACGCATGGTGTTGTTGATCTCATGGTACCTCTTTATTAACAAATTTTCTGTTCACCCTTTATTACATGGTATTCATTTGCCTATAGTGACTTAAACTGTGTAACTTCTAGGAAGAAGTTAATGCAAATGAGCTACCATTTGATAACCGTTATGGGGTGCAATCTGGCCATGCACATCACTTTGGTAACCAAATTCATGCAGGAAACACTTTGCAGGTTTATTATTTTGCAATGCTGACCTTGCATTTCATCAATCCATTTACACTTTCGTTTCAATAGAATATGTGAAACAATTCAAAAGACTTAATTATTTTCTTTAAACTGGACAGTTTGGCCAACCAACATCAGCAGCAGAACAAACCCGGGTCCAGTGGATGTATCCTAATATTTTCCCGGTGAATATCCTTCGCATTCTACTGTGCTTTTAAGAGAAGATTGAGAGGGCAGTCATTACATTCTGTGACAAGCATACAGACTGATGCATTGTGATACATGTAGGACGATCAAGTGCCTTATGGCAGACGACCATCATAGGAATTGGATGCTGGATCTGGTGGTTTTCATTTCAGGTTTCTTCATCTTCTAACTTGTTCCTGTATGCTAGCACATTGTTTATGCCATGTTAAGTGGCAAATCATGTTTGTGGAACAATGACTGGAAACTTGGCTGAGTAGAAGGTTTGCATGTTCCTGCTGTTTATAGTACATTGTTGTGGATGATCATTGGGCTACTCAATCACCATAGAACATGAAGATCTGGTTAACAGTTCCACTGACATATACAAGTATTCAGTGTTATTGAAGCTTGTATGCTCAGTTAGGATACATAATTTATCTTGGTTCATGTAAGCAACATTTTCGTATTGGGGCATGCTTTCTGAATCCTGTGTCTATGTTCTCATGGTTTTTGTTACATGCTGTATGTCTTGTACCAAATATGCAGGAAGCTGAGTCAGGAATGTGTTGTTCGGAGCGCGAGAAAGTTGAGGCGTATACACAATGGCCGGCCAAATGAAGTTTCCCCACGGGATGCGGTATCGTGTCACTACTGTAGGAACTAGTATTGCACATCTTTCTCGGCCTGCTATGTGCTTTGGGTTAATCCCACAATTTTGTTGCGCTCCATGCTGAGATGAAAATCATGGCTGTGATGGAATGGCCTTTGTGCCTATTGTAACACGGTTTATGTGGCCGGTGCAAGGGAAGCATCGAATTATATGTTAAGCACAATACGCCTAATGGCCGTGCATTCACCTCCTCGCGGCTGCTGACGCAAATGGCCGTGCGTTCTCTCAGGTTGAATTTTAATTAGGCCTTGTATTTTGTTGTGCCTAGTCCATAGATAAAAAAAGCCTAATGAAAATGCCACGGCAGGAAAGAATGTACTCCGTAGCCAGTTTTGTAGTGGGTGAGTTTTTAGCCTCTCTCTCTCAAATAAATGAGGATCATTTTGTAAATTGGGCGGTGTCAAAGAACACAGATCATGCAGCAACTAGCACGGCAGGAAATAATAATGATCAGAGATCTCTCAAAAACTTACATTGCATAATATCGTCATGTGAGAATTTGAAGAGATCCTCTAGTGAAGCTGGATGCTGATACCTCCTGTTCTGGTGACAACTTGAGGCGAGCGATCGAGTAATCATGATCACCATTTAATTGTGACGGAGAGAGCAGAGCAGAGGCGAGCCTGAAAATTGGGCGGCGCCGCTGCCACCAGGCGCACCACACAAGGGGACCTGTGGCGGCCGATGAATCGATGACTTGTTCGATCGAGATCTGCACGTGCATGGCCAACCCATGAGTCTCACTCCATCACTCTCCTACTCTTCAATGTGGCCTGGCCTAACCGCAAAACCGATCATGGGCTACGTATTGCCACGACGATCGATATATCCACTGCAGTTGCAGGTTCGACGCCATTGATCGGCAGGACGATAGAGTGATCGACTCCCAGTCGCCAAGCGAGAAAGAAAACGTTAATCAATGGCTTCCACGGCCGTCGCGGGCGAGGTCCTGGACGGCTCGAACCCGACGGTGGCCCGCCTGCGGCAGCTCGTCGGCGGCGGCGCCGATTCTAAAGGTGCCTCCTGATCCAGTCCTGCCAGCCTACACACCACCCGCACGCTGATGATAACTGAGGCGCGTGTTAATTCGGTGCAGATGGGTGGAGCCGGTGCTGGGAGGAGGGCGTGACGCCGTGGGACCTGGGCCAGCCGACGCCGGCCGTCGTCGAGCTCGTGAAGTCCGGGACCCTCCCAGGCGACGCCGCCACCGTCCTCGTCCCCGGATGCGGCGCGGTCAGTACTGTCTGATCCCATAATCGTCCTCCCCGGATGATACCGCTACCCCTGTCTGATCGTTGCACGTCCCGCGCGTGCGCCTTGGGTCATTCGTTCGTCCGCACGCCTCTTTGTGTGTATGTGCGTGCAGGGGTACGACGTGGTGGCGCTCTCCGGCGCCGGCCGGTTCGTCCTCGGCCTCGACATCTGCGAGACCGCCATCCAGAAGGCCAGAAAGGTAGCCCTGCGTGACTGAGTACTACTGCCGGCTAATTACGACGGAATTAACTGTCGGTCCTGTATAAACCAGTGGTCGTCGGCGTCGGCCGACGGGGGGAGCTTCTTCGCCTTCGTCGCGGCGGACTTCTTCACCTGGGAGCCGCCGGAGAAGTTCGACCTCATCTTCGACTACACGTACGTACGACGATCACCAATAAACCATTCCTTCGATCGTTTCTTTCTGTCTCTGTTTTTGAATTAGTTTTACTCAGTGATTCTTCGATCGATCAGATTCTTCTGCGCTCTGCACCCGTCGTTCCGGCAAGCATGGGCGAGGAGGATGAGCGGGCTGCTGAAGCCGGAAGGGGAGCTCATCACCCTCATGTACCTGGTCGAAGGCCAGGAGGCTGGACCACCGTTCAACACAACAGTACCGGAGTACGTGTAATTACTGTATTAATCTGCACAGAGAGATTAACAGTCCTGGCTCCTGACCGGTGCTTGATGACGCAGTTACGAGGCGGTGCTGAACCCACTGGGTTTCGTTATCAACAGCATCCAAGACAACGAGGTGGCAGTCGAACCACGAAAGGTACTATTGATGATGGTGCACATATATACTGCCTCCGTTTCAAAATATAATTATTTTTAGGTTTAGATAAGGTCTAATTTTTTTTAATTTTTACTTAATAATTTCTAGCAAATTACATAATTTTTAATGTAAAAATATATTTTTTATAAAAGTTTATTTCATGATGAATAAAAATATAATTTTTATATGATAAAATCTTATTAGTTATATATTATTAGTGGTCAAAATGGTAAAAATTTAACTTTTTACTTATATTTTGAAATGGAGGGAGTATGAGCGATGATTCTCTTCCTGGTAGGGTAGAGCTGCTAGTTAGTAGCTCTAACTGAGTTGTTCATTACAGAAGAAAATTAACTGTTTAACTTATCGGTTAATTACCTTCTCTTCAGGGAAGGGAAAAGATTGCAAGGTGGAAGAGGATGGCACAGCCAGTGATCAGTCTGCAATCTGTGTAGCTGTTGCTTGGCGTGCATATTGTGTGTGTATTTGCGACAGAATTATTGACAGTAATAGTGTCTGTGTAAACAATAATGGGACTTGGTCATGGAATCGTGTTGCTGCTTCTGCTATAATGCAGTTCGATGTAAAAAATAA
Organism: Zoysia matrella; assembly: GCA_001602295.1. Classification (NCBI taxonomy): domain Eukaryota; kingdom Viridiplantae; phylum Streptophyta; class Magnoliopsida; order Poales; family Poaceae; genus Zoysia; species Zoysia matrella. The sequence goes on along the minus strand of BCLG01001613.1, from coordinate 90,339 downwards.
TGTGACTTGGTCATGTAATCCATGGTCATTATATGTACTGCTAGTAGTTTGTATGTTCATGCCATGGATGGACTAGGAAGTAGCGAGGCAAAAAAAAAGTACTTTTCTCCTATCAGATCCCGTTTGGAACATGGATTTTTCATAAAATTTTTTACATTTTTTCCTTTAAAGTTGAACGTATTATTACATGATTCCAATAAAATTCTTAGTTCTGACAAACAGGCCTCAGCCTTTGACTACTCAAGCAGCTTGTGCCACAGCTCGCCAACACTCTATCCATGGCTTAATGTACATTGGATCACCTGCTATGATACGAAGAGATGAGGAAAACAAGATGAACATAAACATGAATGTCACAGAAACAGGATCATTTGATAAATTAAGAGAGACTAGAGTAACCATGTCTATGGCATACCATCACATCTCTATCAATGGCACACCATCACATCCCTTTAAACTGCAGCCTAAGTATACTTTGTTAACATCACCCCGCTTTTCTTGCTCAGAACCTTGCTAATCACGCGGCATGGCATTACGTAATCCTCAGAATCTTATTAAGACGCAGCACAGCCTGGCGTGCCGCCCAAGCAAAACCCAACTGCCCCCCGACCATCCTACCCCATCGCATCTGACGGAGGAATTAATCAGACTTTCTTTAAGGAAAAAAAGCAAAAAGGTGTAGTGACCAATCGATCGCCTCCAACAAACTCCACTGATTTTTTTTTCTTATTTCACGTGGTAATTTACCGAGAACAAAAGAGAAGAGTTTTTTTTTTTTTTAGATCTCAGGTCGAGAGAATTAAGGAAAATGCAAATTACCGAACCCGCCGCGCTGACGTCTCCTTCTGCCGCCCGCCGCCCGCCGGTTGTGGATCCAGGGGTAAAACGGGAAACGGCAAAGGTGAGGGAACTTTCCTCTCTCTCTCTCTCTCTCTCCACCGCCGCCGCATCTGCGCTGGCATCGGCGACCTCGGTGCAGGCAGGCGACAGGGCGCTGCAATCCGGGCTCGCCGTCCTCCGCTTCCTGCTCCTCGTCCCGGTACTCAGAGTCTCAGATCCCAGCTCCCAGCTCCCAGGCCAGGCAGCATCACATCGGCGCCGCAAGTAGAGTCAGGCTGCTAGCAGCCAGCGCGCGGCGACCAAGTCTGCCTCCTCCTCCTCCACCAGGTCGGAGCTCAGCTCTCCTTCCCAAATCCTCCTCCTTCCTTTTCACATTTAGGGTGGACGTAGCGAGGGTGGTTACCGTCGGTCCCTCCGCGGGGGATGGGGATGGCATGGGCACCCAGTTCTTCCCGGAACGCTCCTAGCCCCTCGAAACAACTCCATCGACAGGCAGCGGTGCCCTGACGCGGCGATGCCGAGCTGGCGACCGGGCCGGACCTCTTGGACATGCGGGGGGTCTCTCCTATGGCGTTAGGTAGTGCGAATGCGATCTTCCTGTTTTTTTGTGGGTTTGACCAGTTGTTTTGATTCTCGCAGGTTAGACCTGCTGGACTTGCTGTTGTAGTTTCTGAAGCTCGTTGAAGTTAGTATTGGGTGACAGTATGATAAAGCAATTCCTTGGGCGGCTCCCGAAGAAGCCGTCCAAATCCGGGGATAAGGATCCTGTTGGCAGCTCCAGCCCCTTGGTGGCGCACCCACCATCAGCTCCAAGAGGTGCAGACAGAGCCTCCAGCTTAAGTAGCCAGCCACCGATCATCTCCAGCTCTGGGCTCAGTTATGGGAGCGGCATGCATGTCGGAAATGCAAACTTGAGGCCGAATGGAAATGGTAATGCAGTCTCATCAGCCTTTGTGCAGTTACCAAGCTTTAAGGATGTGCCTAACTCGGAGAAGCAGAGCCTGTTCATCAAGAAGTTGAACTTGTGCTGCACCCAGTTTGACTTCACTGATCCGACGAAGAACATAAAGGAGAAGGAAATAAAGAGGCAGACTTTGGTGGAGCTTGTTGACTATATTGCCTCGGCCAGTGGGAAATTTTCTGAGGTGAGCATGCAAGAAATCACAAAAATGGTCTCTGCAAACCTCTTCAGAACGCTGACTACCCCTCCTAGAGAGAATAAAGTGGACGCCTTTGATGCGGATGAGGAGGAGCCTGTCATGGATCCTGCGTGGTCGCACTTGCAGATTGTTTATGAGTTGTTCTTGAGGTTCATTCAGTCTCCAGAGACCGATGCCAAGCTGGCCAAAAGGTACATCGACCATTCTTTTGTTCTTAGGCTACTTGACCTATTTGATTCTGAAGATCCTAGGGAGAGGGAATACCTCAAGATGATACTTCACCGTGTCTATGGAAAGTTCATGGTTCATCGGCCCTTTATTAGGAAAGCTATAAACAACATCTTCTATCAGTTCATCTATGAAACTGAAAAACATAATGGGATTGCAGAGCTATTGGAGATTTTGGGAAGCATAATCAATGGTTTCGCGTTGCCACTCAAGGAAGAACATAAATTGTTCCTGGTTCGAGCTTTGATTCCGCTTCACAAGCCAAAGTGCATTTCGATGTATCATCAGCAGTTGTCTTACTGCATTACCCAGTTTGTCGAAAAGGATTGCAAGCTCTCAGATACAGTTATCAGAGGCCTATTGAAATACTGGCCAATCACAAATAGCTCCAAGGAGGTGATGTTTTTGGGAGAGTTGGAAGAGATATTGGAAGCCACACAACATGCGGAGTTCCAGAAATGCATGGTGCCTCTTTTCCGTCAGATTGCACGGTGCCTGAAGAGCTCACACTTTCAGGTAATATTAGCCATAGCATTGGGCTTATCATGGAAAGAATGCATTTTTGTCTTATATTATCTTCCAAGTCATATGTTTTGTAATAATGTTACGTTCATATCTTCTTAAGTTGGTAAGATACATGCCCTGCATATAACACATGATTTTTTATACTTACTATTGCTCCTGTTGTTTTCTATACATTATTTGTTAGTTCACTTTTGAGACACTTATTTTCAAATAAACTTTTTTTGTTAATGTCGTGATAATTAACTACTTATTGGTTTGAGCAGGTTCTTGTTATTGGCAGGCACCATTTTTTTGTTAAAATAAATTCTATGACCTATAACTCCTAATAAGCGTTTCTGTATTATTTGTACCTCTTCAGAACTGATTTCTTATTGATCTCTCATCAGTACTGAGTTTGAATCCCTTGTCGGATTTAGTTTTTCTAATGTCCCAGTTAAAATAAATTGATTAAAAGAAATGTCTGGTAACCATTTCAAAGAATCCAAGGATGACTGCTAATCACATCTTAAATCTGTTATTGCACTACAGAGCTTAAGACATCAAACCGCCTTGCGTTTGCAAGCTCTACTGAAGTTGTGGCCATGAAGTATGGCCATTGTGTAATGTTGAACTAACAGAGCTTAATTCTGTTTCAGGTTGCTGAGAGAGCACTATTTTTGTGGAATAATGACCATATCGAGAACTTGATCAAACAAAATAGTAAGGTTATATTGCCTATCATCTTTCCTGCACTGGAGAGAAATACCAACGGGCACTGGAACCAAGCTGTGCAAAGCCTCACTCTTAATGTTCAAAAACTGTTCTCTGATTACGATCCTGGACTGTTCACTGAGTGTCAGCAGAGATACGAGGAAGAGAAGGCCAAAGAGAAGGAGATCAAATCAAAACAAGAAGCCACATGGAAGCGCCTCGAAGAGATTGCATCAGCTAAAGCAACCAGTGGAGCGGCAGTGCTCGTTTCTCGACCCTTATCTAGGCAATCTTCAGCTGTGTAGCAGGCCATTCAGGTGGTAGAAGAGCTACTCTCTTTGGTAGTTTCAAGTTTGGGCAAGGGCTCTGTAATGGATGAATTTCTGGAATTATCAGGTTTTCATGGAACGTTGTACAGGATTAAGTTGTATATACGAGGTATATTAAGGTGGGCAATTTGACAAAAGATCCAAGAAGCCAGTTAGGTTAGACACAACAGCGTCACTTCTCAATCATGTGGCTTGGCTTCTTTTGGCATGCTATGATCTGTAGTTAGTTGCTGTATCCTTTAGCCTTGTGTTATGATTTGTTTCTTTCACCAGGTCCTGCTATCTTCTTATGTGTATTCGTTTTGGGTAGACTAGTGGTGGTTGGTGGGTAGGGCCCTAATTAGCCTTGAACATGTGTCGCTGTTGTTCTTGAATCTTGAGTCGGCATGGGCCTTCATGTTTGTCAATGGAAGCTTTTTTTTTTTCGTATTACAATATGAGTAAAGTACGGCCCGCAAAAAATTGTTAAAAGCTCGTTAACTGTATTTGGCTTCCTCAGTGTTTATGCAATGTGTTGTTATAGGGAAAACTTACCATTTGGTGCTCCAAGAAAACTGAATGCTGAAGTGAGGTGTGATAGTCATTGTGATTTGTGAGCTCGGCTGCTAAAAAATCTCACTCGAATAACTCTGGAATATTACTTATTAAGTCCTCATAGTTCATCATCATAGCAATACAGGTGACCGAAAAATCAGATGGTAACTAATGCATTTGTCACTAGAAAATCGCATTTTTTGCTGAACCTAACTACTGGCTAACAGCAACACTGGACGTCGTGGAAGATGAGCTTGAAGCATGCATTTCCGTGGTGATCACTCAAGATCGCTTGCCCTGTGCTTTCCTGGCCAGCACAGCGCTGAAGGACGGGCGGCAGTAGCTGTCACCTTCCTGGAAGAACATGCCGGCGACGACCTTGTACATGGCCTCCGTCATGTGCACACCATCCCAGTTGACGTACTTGGCCGGCTGCCCGCAGGCGGTGTTGACCTCCGGCGATCCGCAGGTCGCGAAGAGGTCGAAGTTGTATGCGCCGCCGCCGGAGCCGCAGCATGTCCTGAAGGTCTCCGTGAAGCCGTACCTCGCGGGGTTCCGCATGACGGCGAGGTGCGCGCCGTAGTAGTCGGCGTAGGCGATGACGGCGTCCGGGTGCTTCTGCCGGAGGCGGCGGAGGCCGGAGAGGAGCAGGCGGTTGTGCGCGTAGCTCTGCGCGTTGACGGACGCCACGCAGCTGATGTTGTCGCGGTCCTCGGCGCGCGCCAGCGTCATGGCCAGCGGCAGGCAGCCCGTGAGCGGCAGGCCCTGCACGATCATGTACTTGGCGCCTCGGTCCAGCAACCCCTGCCATGGCAATTGTTAGAACTGGAACTAGACATGAGAGCTCTTTATAGCTGGATCATTATTGTTAATCCGTGCACATGTCCGGCTACCCGTGCTGCTTCAAAAGGGCATGGATCCAGAATTTTAGAGAAGGTACTGTACTGCTCGTAGGAGCAAGAGGAGGACGACGAAGGGACACAGTAGTAAATGGCTATCAAATCGGGCCGATCGCACAGTTCTAGAGGTTGGTCCTCATCAAAGCACGTCGTCAAAAATTGTTACTCCTACTCCTACTTACACCATGGAGGTAAGATCAGGATTAACGATAACATATCTTTACAAAGACAACTTATAGAGCTTTTGAATGTTTATAAGAAAGCCAAACAAAGTATTAGCAAGATATATATGCGTGAATAATGTTTTACAGTGCTTAACAAGCAATTCATGCAGTAGAAACATACCGTATGTTGTTTCTTGAAAGTAGAAATGAATGTACTAGCACGGTACATATATACGGAGTACGTGTACATTCTGTAATTGGCTACGCAAATTAATGCACCGGCAAAAACAAATTGATCTGACACGAGACAGCGCAAGATGGGATCAGTCGGCGTTCAATGCCACAACAACTCTGCATCTCAACTTGACACTACAGCACAGTAGTAGCACTAGGATCTAGTACTTGCCGTCACACTGATGACAGCGCTAATTGCGATCTGAATGTGAATTGTTAAACCAGGTAGGAGTAACTAGCAGTAGATGTGCAACGCGGTAAGCGTGGACGGCGTACGTACCTCGATGAACGCGGTGACCCTCTGGACCGCCATGGTCCGGATGAGCTTGGGGCGGATGGACGGCGGCGCGACGACGCTGTACGCGTAGTCGTTGGCCCCGATCTCGCCGACCCAGAAGAGCGCGTCGGCGACCTTGCCCTTGCCGGCGCCGGACGTCCGGCGGAGGTGCGCGTCGAACCACGCGAGCTGCGTCATGATGGACTGCGGCGTGATGTCCATGGACATGTTGTTCTTGGCGAAGAAGTCGTGCTCGATGGCCGTGGACCCGGCCACGGCGAAGTTGACGCCGACATCCTCGTCTTTGGCGGTACTGGCGCTGCTGTTGTTGGCGGAGGCCGAGGCGGCGAGGTAGGGCGGGAGGAAGGAGGGCAGGTTCAGCCGCTGCGCGAGGAAGTCGACGACGAGGCGGCCGTCGGAGTAGCGGTTCGTGGAGCGGTGGAAGAAGGTGGCGCCGTACGGAGGGCTCGACACGTAGCCGAACGAGTACGGCCCCGTCGTCGAGTGCGTGTTCCCCGTGTCCGTGAACGAGTCGCCGAACGCGTACACCGTCCGGAAAGGTGACGACGGCGACGAAGCCGCGCCGGTTTGGATGACGAGCACGGCGAGGGAGCAGACGAGGAGGAGGAGGCTGACGCCCGTGGTCGCCATGATCTGCACTGCACCCTCTACGCGTGCTAAGCTGAGCTTGTGTTACTGGCAGCTCGCGGTGCGTTTTATAGCTGGATCAGAGGTTTCTGGTGCGAGCTAATCGGAGCGGCAGGCGTGCAGAGCAGTAACGTCGAGACGATTGATCGAATGGTATGCGTGCTTCACGCACTAACTGATTACCTGCAGGAATCGTGTCTGTACATACGTGAGCGCTCCAATATTGCGGTTTGCTACGCGCTCAGATAATCAGTTGGTAGTTGAAGATCACATGCATGGAGCAATTACGACCATGCTTAGTTAAGCTGCTGCCGACCTATCGAAAACCGGTTAACATTTAAAAATTAGTAAAATTTAGGTGTAATTTGGTAAAATGCTACAGTACAACAAACCAGATTAGGGAGTGTGCGTGAGGAATTTAAATCTGTCGGGGTATGGTTGCACCAAACCCCCGGGACCGCACGGCGGCTGGGCAAATAGAAGCCCACCCGCACTAAATCGCAATTACACCCTCCGCCTCCGCTCTGCTCCCCTCCCGCTCCATGGATGCTGGTGCTTCCAGAAGATGTATTTTAGTAGTAAATTTCTGAACAAAAAGATTGTCAAAAAGTTTCTTCCCCAACCTGGGAGACTACGACCGTGGCACCCGCGCGGCCAGTGCCTCATCCACTGGCCTTCCCTCCTTCTCCGCGGATCACAAATTAAACAGCAACCAACCAACCGTCCATCTCCCGCCAAAACCTCCCGTCGCGTCGCTCTGTGCGTGTCCTTCCTGGTTCATCACGTATATTTATGCCTTCGTCTGCGCGCCAATCCCTGGTTCTTCCAGCTAATCAGTCGGCGCGTAATAAAAGCGTATCACCAGCTGCGAATGGCGGGAAACCGGGCGCTGTTCCTCCTCGCCGCCGCGCTCCTCGCGGCCGCGGCCTTCGCCTTCGCCGCCGTCTCCGCCGAGGACGCCAAGCCGACCATCCTGACGCCCGTCGCGCACACCCCGCTCCCGTCGTTCGAGGGCGACACGCCGGCCGCGGACGACGCCATGGACGATGACGACGCTGCGCCCGTGGGCGCGCCCACGGGGGCCACTATGACCGAGCCCAAGCCCCCGCTCACCACCACGCCCGGCGGTGACGCCACGGGGGCTACCGCTACCAGCGGCGCGTCCGTGCTCGGGGCAGCGGCGGCTCTCGTCGGCGCGGTCGTGGTCGTCGCCGCGGGTGTGCTTGCTTACTAATTAAGCAGAATACTCCTCACACGGAACGGAGACTAATCTTTCCGTTTCATGTGTTGATGCTGGGAGTCACAGAAGCCGGCATCAGAGCATGCCTCTGGATGATCAGAATCAGAACATGCATAAGCTCTGCAACATGACTAGTTTCTTCGATATATGTACACAGGAAGATATGTATAATCTGATGTATACCTTTGTTTTCTTTCCCTAAATGATAAGTACTATATGTAACCTCTTTTTGCATAAATGTAGTTAAACGGCACGGCAAGAAGCCGCTTGCTGGCCAAAAAGGTTCACATGACATGAGAAACAGTTAAGCAGATAGTTCCCCCAGACGTACTAATATTATTTGAGGCCATGCTTCCCGCTTGCTACCAAGGGATGGAGCACCATGGCTCTCAAAATAAGGGTTACAAAGGGTATATATACTTACTAGCTAAATACGGATTTCAACGGTCAAAATCAGGCAAGGATGCACATTCAACCCAACTGGACAACATAAACGAGATGAACAAAATCCTTCCATTTATAACTTCACATATAATCTAAGCCTCAGCCCTACCTACCTTTCTTCTATATCTGTTAGTATAAAAGAAAGAAAAGGGAGCTAACCGTACAGCACGAATCCAAACAATGCGGCGGCCTTCCTTGTGTATCCTCCTGCAAGACTTGACTCCTGTAGCGAGAACTAGGGTTCAGTAGCTCCCTAGACCGTATGGTGAAATTACTCCTTTAACTGCAAGATTAATGCTCAGCTCCCTGGACCACATGGTGAATTCAGATCGACAAATGACAAATCGGATCAGCTGGAGCTGGTAGGTTGCAGTGAACATGTAAAAGCTGTGGTAGAAAAGCTAGAGCCACCAAATCACATTCCCTACACCGCATCATTTCCATTCTCCTGCTCTGTCAATTTGTGGGCGTCTGGTGTGGCAGATTTGCTTACTGAGGAGGGACCGTCAGCAGCTTCCTGAAATTCATATGCAGCCAAACAGGAATTTTTCAATCTTTCAGCCCTCAAACACTTGAATGAGCAAGCTGGTATCAACCAGATGCATAAAATTGTTTTCAATTAATTGGTTTTCGTACTGGAAGAATCAGCATGATCATACCTTTTCTGCAGTTCCGTTAAGAGTCATTTCATTTCTCGTAGGGTTAAGTCCACCATTATTACTATTAGCTACGAAAGATCCATTCTCATGAAATGCCTGTTTTAGCATTTATCACATTCAAAAGGAATGCAGCTGCCAAAAATAAGTGATGGAAAGCAATAAAATAGCCTATACCTGTTCATCTTCGTGGTCTCCAGAAGAGGCATCAGAGTTTTGTTTCCCATCAAGGGAACTATATTCTGTGTTTGGCTGTTCTGTTTTGTCTGATTGTCCCTGTCCCTGAAGCGCTTTCTTTCTTGACTCTTCCTCCTTTAGTTTCCTAAACCTGATAAAAAAAAGGCAAGCACAAGAAGATGTTACTCCCTCAGTCCCAAATTATATACCACTCTGGCCTCCTCCAGTCTTCTCAAATTATAAGTCGTTCTCGCTTCTCAATAATATATAATCCTTCTTCCCGATACTTCTCCATTCTATTTCTCTACTCGTTGCATTTTTCCACCACTCCCTTAACTATGTTTTCAAGGCGTCGCCTAGGGATTCATCTGTGATCTTTTAGCAATTATAAGAGACATTCAGCCATTAATCAGTGTTCTTCAACAAAATTCAAGCATTACCTTTCACCACGTTGTGGCCCATTTGGTTTCAGCTCTTGGCTCGGCTGGGGTTTACCAAGTTTAGGGAGAGAGACATTCTTAACAGCAGATTCACTTTTTGCAACACTAGTCAAGTCTTCCCTAGAAAGTTTGTCCATATATTCTTTAACAGGATTTTTTGCACCTCCAAGCTTTTGAAGCCACAATTGCTGTGCAGTGCTGAGGATATTATTTGTAAGCCTGCAAGAAAGCTATAATGAAAAACACAAACAAAAAAGCAATTAAGACGGAAAAAGGCACTGGAAAACAGATGACGTTGGTGCGAGTGGGACTTTCACATGTGGTAAAAGAAGTAAAACAAATACAGTTGACTTACTAAAGAAAACAAAGTGAAATTGATCAATGTAAAGGGTGCAAACTCATTCTAAACGACATAGATTAGTGTATATGCTACATTCCTGACAAACTTTGAATGTGCAGTCAAAGAAGCATTTATAGCAACTTATCAAGTTAAATAGTTTTATCATAGTATGCCAACTCTCAATAAATGGTGACTATACTCACAGATACCCACCTGCAAGTAAAGATTTGTAAGTCGAACAAAATCAGCAGAAGCAACTGCAAAGTATTGACATTTGACAGTAATGTTTTCAAAACCAATTAGTTATGCTACAGCAGCCAAAAGTGGCAGCATTATGCAGTATGCCATAAATAGAGATGCCACCAATTGGGCTCTGAACTACTTTAAATAAACAGCAATAAAATATGCTCACCAGTATAGACTAAGCCCAGATGGCACGGAAAGAGCAAAATAACCAATTAGCAAAGGCAAGAACTTTGTTACAGCTTGAGCACCTTGCTGGTTAGGATCACTGCTCTGCAAAACAAATATTACAAACATGTTGAAAACTTGAAAAATCAAATGGGACCTCATGGGCTTACTAATATACATTAGCATCAGATGTCAAACATATCTTGTGCCATTGATATTTAAACCTTTTCCAGCTCCCTGTTCTTTTCCTTGAACAGTAAGACATTTGGAAGAACTTTGAAACTACACCAATTATCTAAAGTCCAAAAGAGAGAGCTTAGAAAACCAAGCTGTCCGATCTTGCATATATCTTTGCAGAATCATGTGGTAAAGCTAAAGTTGTAAGCCATGTAGTACTATTTTGTTATTCTTTAGCAGTTTTGCTGGGCAGTATACAGGAAACAATTGACCCTGACCATTGATAATATAATAGGTAGCAATGCATAATGACTACTAGGTGGTGACATAACAAAAACAGGCTGCTGATTTCAAGAACCATGACAAAGAGACAAATGATTATTAAAAAATTCAGTTTCAGTATTGAATACCCAGATGAAAGTAATGTTACAGTAGAATAGTAGCTTCATTTGGAATACGCGTCAAAATTTTGATAAACCAACCTGCGCTGGTTGCATTACTTGAGCAGATATATACTGTGAAATGACAAGAAGAACAGGTAGGACAAGGTATGCTAGAGTGTCTGACCAGCCAAGAGGTGGATGACCATCCTGCAACATGGTTGAGTGCAAAGGAGTGAGAAATAAAAATTGGATTTCACCCATAACTCATGATATATATAAGAGAAATGTTACAATGATTGAAGTTAACCACAGGCGTTTATTTGATCAGATCTGATGGTTAAAAATAGAGAGGTACCTAGTCAAAGGTACTAAAATGATGGCCCGGTACCAATTTTTTAAAATCAATGGTTAAGATGTAGAGAAACATTAATAGGCAACCACTCAAATTCCCCGAGGAAAGAACAAGGTGTCTTTCTGAATTCATCATTTTATAGCGTCCATACGTTGCATACAGGCACTGAAATCATGTGTAACCTTAGCTTTTTGACCTTCACACCAACAAATATAACCAGATTATAAACACGATCACAATTCAGTACTGAAATTGCACAAAAATTAAAGCAATAAAGGCATAAAGCGAATCTATATCCCCTCGGTATTTCCAGAACGCAGTAATCTTAAGAATACAGATGCTATGGTGCTGCATTCTGCTAGCCCCTATAATATAATATCAAGTTATTAGTTCATACCGTGAAAGGAAAAAGCCATGATATTCCTTGGCCATTCTGTCGAGCAGCAATTGTTGTAGGGCCAGCCAAGGAAGGTATCCAAAAAAATCCTTCAGTCAGAAGCCCCTGTTTTTTATAAAGGTAAAAATACATGAGATAATACATATATATAACTGTGCAACATAATAAAAAACTGTAGAAATAATGTATGTTTCAGCATATCAACCTCATTAGCTACATTTGACAGGGCTCTGTATAGACCAATCCAAACTGGTATTGTCACAAGAGTAGGCAAACACCCTATGAAAATGCCAAATTAAACAGAAGTTCACATAAAAACATATCAAACAGAAAAGATAGCCATAGTCCGAAAAAATTGAAACCTGAGGCCAAGACCAAGTATGGGTTTTAAGAGCTACCTGCAAGTGGGTTAACCCCAGACAATTTGTATAAGCGAGCTGTTTCAAGCTGTATCCTTTCCTGGAGGGGTCAGAAAGAATTATAAACAAAACATGATTTCAGCTACAGTTTAAATTTCTAAAATGCAGTTTTCATTTTGCAAAACAGGTGTTCTATGCCCAAATTAGCTCGCATTAGCTTCAAAATAGGCATTTTTGTACTGCTTTGTTTGAAATGGACTTATACGATAGCGCACTGTGCTGCGCCTCAAGGAAAATATGCAGCATGATTTAATCAAAAGGATCTATTACAAAATATATAACAACTTCCTGAGAAAAAACAACTGAGCAAGATTAGAAATTTTGACCTTCCATTTGATACAGACCTGAATTTACAGTGATATAATATCTTTATCATTGTTAAAAGAAAAGAAGAACAGCGCAAATGTGAATTATAATACAGGAACATTTGTGTGACAATGGGTGACCCTAAGGCTACCCTCCAACCTGGTTCAAACAAATGAACTATTTTCCAAGAAGGGGGCTCATTCCCGGAAGTCAGTTTTCATTTGTTTGAAGTAATGAGGGATGTTGGTACTCTTAGGGTCTCCCATTAGTATCCCTACAAGAACATGTTCAGCACCTGATCACCAGCATATCGCTCTTGAATTGCTTTCACCTGAGGTTGTAGTGACCTCATTGCAAGTGCAGACTCGACCTACGGATAAAAAATAACAAGCTAGTCTCAATACCATATACATGGACAGAATAAACATGAACTGCTTTTAGCAGCAGGCAACAGATTTGACAAACTCTAAAGCTGCACAAATTTCTCTTGCAGTTGAATCTCCTATGGCAAATTTGTAATGTTCACATTTAAAAGTGCTGCATCAATAGGCGAATGTGATTAAGATAATACTGTGGATTGGAAGTTTTTACATCACCGTCGAGCTCTAGTAGGTGATAACTTAATACTGAATTTAACCCAAAAGACCAAATCTCATTAATTGTTCTGTGTCAGAAGGCAGCGGCACCTTATCTCAAGGTGAAAACCATGTGTTTCACACATTCCTCTATCCAAACAGTTCCAAAATTAAAGTTGGTCTCAGAAGGTGGTACAAGTGATCAAGGCATGCATTAATTACTGGGCCCAATGAGGAGGTCCTGCAAGGATTCCTCCTTTTCTAGGATATGTTTGAAGCCACAGCCACTGAGTTAATACAGCCACAATCCTAGATATGCAGTACACATCATGTGACTGAACCTCAATGATTTTCTAGTTAGCTGATGGCAAATCCTAATTGTTTGTCACAAAAGGGCATACATACTAAGATTATAATATACCTTAAACAACTGAAACAAAGCAGATATATGCTAATGAGATTAAATTAATCACTCCACGATTAAGTAAGTACCCTTTAACTATCATAATCTGAATAACTTTTATGACAAAGGAGCTTATCAGGGGAAAAAATTGTAGCATAATGCATTGCAAAGATAGAAACATAGACAAGAGATTTACCTGCTTCTTTGTAAGAGGAAACGTAGCTGCCTTAACAAGAACAGTGAGGAGAATGATTGCAAAACCATATGAATAAGGAACATGGAGAGTTGATAGACCGTCTTTCAGAACCTGCCAATGGAGAGAAATGTTTATTAACCTGAAAGGACTTCAAAGCATAGAATAAATATGAAGACGAGTATTCAGACTGATAATACGCAAGACGCTTCAGGTGAATGCTTAAATTGAACAGGTGCTTGATTATCAATAAGTTTATAATATACCTCAAGAGGCCAGTCATATGGTCATGTGCAGAAAATGAGATGTCAAAGCTCATTATATCCAGAAAATGAGATGTCAAAACTCATTATATCCAGATCATCTTTCTCAACCATAGTTGAAAGTTAAACTTCCTCATTTATGAAAGTTTTCACTTTTCTGTGTGGTATCGTGTTTCAAATTCACAAGTCAGCAACTGCTGTAACTGACAGAACATCAATTGCTCAATTAAGTTGTTTCCCTTTTTTTATTCAGAACTTAGTATAGCCATGTACTTCAGTACATTTTCCTGCCTAGCAGTGCCTATGAAAACTCAATGTTACCTGACTCGATTGAGGTGTGGATGTCAGTGAAAATTGTTTCATGAATAGTCATGAAACTGCATTGGCAATTGGAGGGAAAAATGTTCCAATAATTTCCTGCGGTTCCTCAAATATAGCAGCGATCATATTTCGTCAAGTAATGATGGTAACATGTCTTCATAGCTAAATATTGGCTACCATGAAACCACGTGAAGCATATCGACCTATGACATGCAAAGTCACACAGTCCTTGCTGTGGCCTAAGTGTTTCCATACTCATTCAACTCAAGGGAAATGCAGGCCTGAGGATCAGTACTTTGCAAAATGTTCCACTATTCTTGTGAAACGCATGCAAAGAGTCCAGTTGCCTCGAGTGGGTTTGGCTTTCAGAACATGCTCCTGGGGCAAGCACACACCAACTGTGCACAATTTCAGAGCATTTTCGAAAATTATCTGATGTTCTGTGTATGTAATGTTGTATCGCAAGTAACACCACCAGTACCATAATAAGTGAATTGAATTTCGGTGTGTATCATTTTCAGCAAACGCAGCTATCTAATAGAAGCAAGTAGACTCCAGCTAACATTCTACTCTCGTGCAATGGAAGTTTCAGCGACGAAAATGGGGCAACACATAACGCCACAAACCGCCCAAATCCCAAAATAGTATCGAGAAGACGCGTGTATACACGGCACTGCAGGCAATTCAGGCAGCAGCGATAAACCCCGGGCCAATAGTACAGATACAGGTAAGCACAAAATCAAACACGGAAACGCACCTTGAGCACGGTCTCCATGGAGTTGGTGATGCCGGAGAGCCAGTCCCCGGCCTCCTTGGCCGTCTCGCCGCCGCTCTCCACGGCCACCTCAGAGGACGCCGAGACGGCGGCGTCCGCGACGGTGTAGAGGAACGCCTCGACGCGGCCGAGCAACTCACCGGCGTCGGCGTCTCCTAGCGCGGCGACGGGACGGAGGCGGAGGCGACGCGTGGCGGGGAGGCGGAAGCGCGGCGACGCGCAGGCGGCCTGCGAGGGGGGCAGAGCCAGCGCGAGGGCTAGGGTTTGGGGCCGCGCGAGGAGGTGGGAGTGGGAAGGCGCGGCCATTGGAGACGGAGAGGAAGGAGGAAGCGCGCGGCGCGGCTGTGGTCGGAGACGGGGAAGGGAGGAGGACGGCAGCAAGCGAGCTGACTGCGAGATTCTAGAGCAGGTTTCTAGCAGGAGCAGTGGTGGCTGCTACTTGGGCTCGGATCGTGGATCGTTAATTCTAGAATTTTAGATTTTGAAAATCTCAACAGTTTAGATTATAAAATTTTATCAATTGTATTAGAAAATTTTTAATAATTTTTAGTTTTGTGAGATTATATAGAATTTTATAATTTTTTAAAAACACACTTATTTGATACAAACGAAATAATTTTTATTTGTTAGAATCCACAGGAATAAGCGGAGAAACGTTTGGTTACTCGCACGTGGGCGGTGGCGGAGGATGCACCAGCAATGTTGCGTGGGGCCCAACACGGCGGACGAGTAGGCTGGTAATGGACCGGCCCAGATTGAGATGGGCCTCCCCGTGAAGAATTCGTCTGGAAAGCCCGTTTGAGAATTAAAATGGCATGGAGATTAAACATGTGCCATTTCAGATGCTACAGAGACGTCCAGGTTCAGGAAAAAAAAACTCTCGGTAAGAATCCTTAAACTAGCTAGCTTGGTGGTACCAAATTTCCCCCCAAAAAAAAAAAACTTGATGGTACTACCAAACATGAGAATTCATGGTAACATATGCATTAACAATCTTGATACGAGTTACTCCCTCTGTTCTTTAATTTAATTGATGTCGCTGTTTAATTTTAAATTCAACTTTGATTATTCATTTTGTTTAAAAAACTTACTCAAATATGTAAAATTTTTAGTTGTGATTCAAATAACTCTAATCATAAATAAAATTATATCAAAATATATAAAAGTTATAAAAAAACTTGAATAAAATGAATAGTAAAAATTAAATTAAAAAGTTAACGATGACATCAATTTAAAAAACGAAGAGAGTATACTGAATGGGTGACGAGAGTGTTGGTTTATGGACTGAGGGAATATGAAGAGGAGAATTAACATGCCATTGTGAATCCAACGAAATATAACTCTAGGTTATAGAATGATGAAGCAAAGCCGGGCTGGTGCACGAAATGGAACTGCGCTCGTCTTGAAGTTCTGTTCTCTACATTGAGCCAGCTTCGAAGCCATCTTGGCGAACAGAACTCGGCTCGTCCTGAAGACCATTGCAGCACCACAAACTTCAGGCTGCGATGGATTCATAAATAATTTTTCATCAGTTTCAAGAAAGAGACAAACGCTGATTTTTTTTTATTTACCAAGTTCAAGCACTCCACATTCTGCAAGCAGTTAAGCTCGCTACTTCAAAAACAAGGAATCGGACGCTTGAACATGTTCACCTCCGACTCCGAGATCGAGGAAACAACAGCACGATGCAAACAATGATATACTCCAGTCTACTCGATCACCGGCTCTGGCCTAGCTTGATCTGACGGAGCTGGGGTATGCCCAGGCGACGAGAAGGAGGTCTCCTCCTCCGCTTCCACGACCGACGGTAGGCCTGGCTCCCACGTCTTCCTCGGCGCGGTCGTCGGCATCCTGAACCCCGCCGGCCCGGCGATGCCGACACGCCGCTTCTTCTTCGCCTTCCCCTTCCACTTCTTCTTCTTGGCCTTCTTGGCGCTTTTCCTCTCCGGTTGACGATTTTCGCTCGGCTCCACCGCGAGGCCGCCGTGCACCAGCTTCATGAACTGGCACTCGGACCAGCGCTCGTTCGCCACGTAGAACTCCCTCGCGCTGCACCCGGCCATGAACCCGTCGACGTCGTCAGCGTCGCCGCCCGCCGCGTCCTCCTCTGACGACGACGGTGTGGTGTGGTCCCGGTGGTCCTGCTCGTCGTCGGACGCGTCCGAACTGTCGGCGTAGTCGTCGTCGGCGAAGGCGCCCATGGAGCTCTCCGGGATCTTCTGCTTGAGGTGGATGACGGTGGTCTCCGGGAGCAGGAGGAACTTCTGGCCGGGGAAGAGCGGCTCGAGCGGCCGGACCACCGCGCCGTGCGGGTTCCGGAAGACGTCCGGGTGGGCCAGGCACAGCCCTGGCGGATGGTTCCGGATCACGGTGCACGCCAGCACCACGCCCGGGTACGTCTCCACCATCCCGCACTTGAGCACCACCCGCACCACGGACTCCTTCCTCGCCGCCTCCCCCGAGAACGAGCTGATCCGCTCCATCATCGGCGCGCCGCCGTCGAAGCTATCCGTGGCGGCCGGGTCCTTGGGCTTCTTCTTCTTCTCCGGCTTCTTCATGCCCACCGCGGCTCGGAGCATGCGGCGGACGTACTTGCCGAATGGAACGGTCGTGCAGGACGGCTGACCACCACCGTCGTGCGACATGGCAAGATGCTCTGCTCCGATGTCTTGCTAGAAATCAAGCGAAGAAGTAAACAACGCTGGGGAGAGTTCAGAGCTGGCTCGAAGAGAAGATTAGATATACTGGTCCTCATGTTTTGTCCGCTTTGCCCTTGTTGTTCGTGTCGTCGGCGAGCTGCTTCTCGAGATCAACGCCGGTCTTGTTTGGCCCTTCGGTAGTATCACTCGACCCAAAAAATTGGCATGCACGCAAGGAGGCCGCGATTCTTAGTATTTTACCAAAATACTGAGATGGTGCATAGGCGTCGATGGCAGGGTGCGTCGCTTGATCTGGTTCTAGGGGCCGCCTCGGCCTCGTCTTCTTTGGATATCATCGACGTGTCAAGTGTCTCAGGTCACTTTGCCTGGTTCACAGCTTTGGAACTCTGGATCATGCCAGAGGAAAACCGCGTATAATTGTTGTCTTTATTTTGAATCACAGTAATAAAAGGTTACGACTATTGCTACGTATCTATCTCACAGATTGTAACCAAAAGTTTCAGAATAAAACAAAACTCGAGACAATATTATCCCCTTCGTCAATCTCAAGCCTAAGATGCCAGTTCTGAATAGCTGGAAAGAGTCATCGCCAGTAACTTGTCAAACTCTGGGTCCATTTGGACAAGGATTTAAGTCCAAAAATATCTGAGGTTAGTTCAATAATTACAGTACAGCTATAAATTTCTCAATCGGACAACCCTTAAAACCATGAAACGAAGATGGTTGACGAGTTCTATACCGATAATTTTAAAAAAGTACTCTATCTATTTTTTAATTGCTGTCGCTGTTGACTTTTAGTTTTAACTTTAACTATTTATTTTATTCAAAAAAGTTCGATAAATATCATATATTTTTTATAATTTACTTTATTATTCAAAGCATTTTAATTACATCTTAAAATTTTATACATTTAAATTTATTTTTTAATAAGATAAAAGATAAAAGTTGATGTTAAAAATCAACGACTACGACAGTTAAAGAACGGAGGGTGTATATTGCAAGCAGCAGCTTTAGCCTTTATCAAGTGCTGAGGTACACAACAATGAATAATTAGAAATAAGCAGCTAGTGGTACTGACTTGAACTTACGTTTTCGTATATACATGTAGCCTCAAGGGTTCAGTCAAAGTACACAGTCACCAGAAATCGAAGTAAGGATTACACAGAAGGCAGACCAAGCAAAATATACAACAGGTTACTTTATCAGTCCACGGTTCTGTCGACATTTGAAACGGCACCCTAAACGAGATGTTGATGTTTACGACTGCAAACATATTTACAAATTTTGATTGTCTCGTCTCCAAGAGAGATGAAAGTTTCAGCAGTGTAGGAGCAGTGACGATTTTTTTTTTCCTGTTTAGCCGCACTGTTGATTCAGTATAATGCTTTAGTTAGAAAATTGTGGAGGATCGACACACCTCTGTTCCTACTTATCGTGTGTCAGTCTCAAGGAACACGCCCTAATACTCTTTGCACAGCCTTTTTTATGCCCTCCTGGTCCAGGGAGGTTGTCAAATATACTTCTTGGACCTGCTCAGTACATACGAATTGTTTTTTTTACTCAACACATGAACAGGCCAAGTACTTATGTGGCGAATGTCCTTACAAAAGATTGCAATACTGTATATATCAGAAGAAAACTAACCTGCCTCCCAGCTCGTGCAAGAAGCTTGAACTTGCTATCCTTAACTGGCGCCTGTGTAATGACATCAACATGTTAGTCTAGGTTTGTAACGAGATCCAGAACCTGTGAGCTTCAGCTTAAAAAAGGTTTACATGGACTGGAATCATACGTTGGAAAGCCAAAGTTCCAAATCCTGTGAAACAACACGTTTCTCTGTCGCCTGGCGCCCAAATTGTATATCTGTTATACTGTGAAGATAAATAGAACTTATTAGAGTATGAAGATTGCAGATAAACCTATGTGTAATCTGGTATAAATTCGATAAGAAAATGATTTGCTCTTGGAACATAGAAACATACCCATCCTCTTGCAACAATTCATCACATATACCATCAAGTCCTGGAAGAAGCTCAATTTCCAAAGGAGATGATGCGGCACTAGCATTAGGAGATTGATCAGCGTCCTATAAGAAAAATGTTGTCATATGAGCCTACCTTTTAGACACCAAAGTCATATTATACACTAAGACAGTGTGTATGCAACAATTTACCATAGGAATAACTTTATCCAGTGTTTCCAATAAAGGATCTTCCTCCAGCTGTCTGATAGATAAAGCTATCCTTGACTTGGCCCTGCTCATGTAAACATGACAAAAACATGTCCAATTATTATATAAATGTGTAACTGGCCATGTTATTTTATTCATTTGATACCTATGAATTGGTAGGCCAATTGATACTGCTAACATATTCCATGGAAAAATTTGATCTCTCTATTGAATAGCGATTCAAAAATTTAAGCTAACTTCATTCAAACCCATACTTTCATGACAAATTCTGTCGAGATAACTACTTCATGAAGACACAGTTCTGGAGGAAGCTCAGTAGTGCAAGAGAGTACTTACATATCGATATTCACCACCAAGACCTTAACTGCATCGCCTTCATTTAGAAAATCCTGGACATCTTGGACAAGGTCCCACGAAACCTCAGAGATATGTACAAGACCAGAAAGATGGTAATATCCTGTAGAGTGCAGCAGTTGTCAGAAAGCTGTACATTGAATGGTTAGAACCAAAAGGAAAACTGGCAAATGTATTGCCAATAAGTACCATCAGGGAATCGAAGGTGAACAAATGCACCATAATGAAACACTGAGCCAACAATCCCATCATAAACATCCCCTATCTTGATTTGGGAAGAGTATGTTGACCAGCTGGCATCCTTCTCAGACAAAACAAGCTTCTTTTCCTCTTCATTCACTTCAACTACCTGGAGTGATTAGCTTTAGTTTCTTCAGAGAATCAGATCAACAAAACCTCTATAGGATGAGCCGCGGCATAGATCGACATTATGTATCGCAATTTTGACTTATCTATCATTTTTACCCGTTAGGTTACAGCTAAAGAAGAAACAACTGCAGAATGGATGTTGCAAGTGAAAATGATACTATGAAAACTCTATTTACCTTAACAGAAATGGACGAACCTACTAGCTCCTTTGTGATATCTTGGATTGGCCTTTTTGGGTCTGCAAGTTTAACTACAATCAAACGCTACCTCAAACCCAATGGGCAGCTGCGGGAAGAAGGGGAAAGAAACTAACTACCTGTACACCAATGAGCAGGGCTGAGGAGAGGATTTGGCACGAACCCCTGCAGCGAGTTGTACCTGACGATCAGCCCCCCGCTGTTAGCCCGCAGCACAGGCAGATTGAGGATCGTCCCCTGTTCCTTGTCCGCGCGCGCGGCTTGCCAGTCAACGGCGAACTGCGAACACGACACGACACGCAACGTTGGTTGGCATTTCATCGAACAGTGGCGCCGTGCGCTTCAGAAACAGACGTGAGGAGCGACAAAAGAGTGGAGCAAGCTATGAACGAACTTGCGCGAGGCGCGCCTCGTCGATCGGAGCCGCAGACGGGGCGGAGGAGAAGGAGGCGTCTGACAGGCTCGCGGCGGTGTCCGCGCCCTCGGCGGTCGCCGCGGCGGAGATGTGGGCGCGGCGGCGGTAGGGGCGCGGCGGGAAGGAAACTGCTCCTGCGGGCTTCCGCGTGGACGCGGAGAAGGCCGCGAGCGATAGGCCCGGCCTGAGGGACGCCGCCAACATTGCTAGTACGGTTGCCGCCGGTGGTGGTGGAGGGCCTTGGTGGCGCAGTGCGGGGAAGAGGAACGAAGGAAACGAGTGGCCGTGTGTCGCGGGGGAAGCGCGAAGGAGCTCAGCGCGAAGAGGGTCTGATTCGTCTGGACTCCGACTCAGCGCGGATGGATGGACGGATTTTTTGCGGGCAGCAAATCTCCAATACCTGAGTGCCATGCTGTATGCGTGGACTACTGACACGTGGGCAGCTTTATGGATGACACGCGCGCGAGAAATCCATAGTTTAACAGGCAAGCGTGGAAAATAGAGCAAATTACTTATTTTCCTTTTATTTTAAGAAGCTATCTTTTATTTGTCCCTAATTTTATAACTCTATCTCTTTTTCATAAATTTTTTTACTACGTAGACAATTTTACCTTCGACAAGTTATTCTTTATTTACCATCAAATTGAATAAACAAACAAAAAAGTTATTTATGTTTTTCTTTTCAAATTCCTAATTAATCAAGAGCTATGATATTATGAATTATATAATAATATAAGAACATAAGTACACTACAATACTAATTTTACATTATTATATTATTTTGAATGATATTATGAATGTGTTCAGTTATTTTTTATAATGTGTAAAATTAGTGTTGTTGCATATTTATATTTTTATATTATTTATATTATTTTGATTTTTGATTAATTATTAATTTGAAAAGAAACACAAATGACTTTTTTCTTCATATATTTAATTTGAGGGGTTTGTTAAGGGTAAAATTGTCCACAAACTCAAAAAAATGTGAAAAAAAATAAAAGAGATATAATTTTATAATTCAGGTATATATATGAGAAGTAGAAATTTTAAAGACATATAGCTTCTGCTCTCGAAAATAAATTTCCCTTATCCACAAGAATGCAATAAACTCTGGAAGGTTCGACATCACAAATGACCATCCCTATCGTCTGTAGCTTGAATTCGAGTTGATGGACACGCCTGCTAACGCCAGATGCAAAATTTCTCAGTGCTAAGCGTACACAACTACATTCCAGATGGTTAAAAAAAAATGCTTTATTGATTTTAATACAAACTACTTCGTCATCCTGATTGTTACGATCACCATACATATACGCACAAGCACATCCTTCTATACCAGAGTAATATAGATACTCCTACAATAATCAATATGAAACAACAATGTACTCAAGAACAGAGTATCAAATGCTACCCAAATGTGCAAGAAAACAGTGTCCCCAGTGTCGCGTCATTTCTTCTTCCTTTTTCAAGAATACTTAACGCGGGACTAACAATCAGTTAGGCCGAGCTGCTCCACTGTCTAGCATTCTCGAACCCGTTGCGGCCGTAGTAGTAATCCTCCATGGCCTGCTGTATCTCGGCGCGCGAGTTCATGACGAACGGCCCGTGCTGCACGACGGGCTCGTTGAGCGGCTGCCCGCCAACCAGCACGAACCTTAGCAGCTCGCCGGACCTGTTCCAGACGCGGAGCCCGTCGCCGGGGCCGAGCACGAGGCAGTGGTGCGCGGGCGCGGGCGCGGCGTTCTCCCGGCCGAACACGCCCTCGCCGTCGACGATGTACACGAACGCGTTCCAGCCCTCCGGGACCGGCTGGTGCAGCTGCGAGCCCGGCCGCATGGTGAAGTCCATATACATGGTGGGCGTCCGCGTGTAGACCGGGGAGCGCACGCCGAATGCCTCGCCGGCGATGATCCGGACCGCGACGCCGTCCTTCTCGGCCCGGCTGATGTCCTTGCTCTGCAGCTCCTGGTATCGTGGCTCGATCCTGGGATTCATCACGGAGAAATGATCAAATGAGATACTGTCGTTCCAAGACTCGCACATTGCATTCTATGAATTGTCAGTGCATACATCTTGTCCTTGGAGGAGAGGTTGATCCAGAGCTGCAGGCCCTTCTGCACGCCGTCCCCCGCCGGCATCTCAGAGTGCACGATGCCGCGCCCAGCCGTCATCCACTGAAGAACCCATAGTTCCAAGATGTCGTGGCAATGTTAGAACAGGAAGGACGATTACTTGGTAGTAGCGCCAGATTGAAAACTATGGAGAGCAGAGTGGAGCCGGACCTGGACATCCCCTGCGTGGATGGTTCCCTTGTGGCCTGCGAAGTCTTGGTGGGTGAAGGCGCCCTGGGAACCAAAACACAATAAGCACAGGAGCATTTCAACGAACACCTACTAGTAGTAGTTTGGTAGGCACAACCGCAAGAGAGATAGAGGCATACGCACCTCGAGCATGTAGGTCACGGTCTCGAATCCTCTGTGTGGATGATCGGGAAATCCTGCTGGTTTGGAGACTGCGAGGAATCGATGAAGAGAGGAACAGAAGCAGTTACGAGCCAAGCCGATAGTCCTGATCATTTGAGCAGTTTTTTAAAGAAAAAAAAAAAGGCAAGGAATCCATGGCAGTACCCGAGAATTCGTCGAGCATGAGGAACGGGTCCAGGCTCCTGAGCTCAGGCCTGCATATGC
Source organism: Zoysia matrella (assembly GCA_001602295.1). NCBI lineage: Eukaryota > Viridiplantae > Streptophyta > Magnoliopsida > Poales > Poaceae > Zoysia > Zoysia matrella. The sequence continues at coordinate 66,666 of BCLG01001613.1, read as the reverse complement.
ACAGAGAGGAGAGGTCGGAATCAAATGAGCACAAACAGGATTAAGAACTCGCTCGAGCAGCTTAGGTAGAAGAGGCAGGCACCTGCCGATGCTCCTGCGGACGGTGGCGCCCTGGCCCTCGGGCTGCGCCTCCGCGAGCACCTTCTTGACCACCGTCCTCGGCTTGTCGAACGCCACGGCGGCGGCGGCAACGGAATCGGAATTAGACGCCGACATGGTCCGAGCTGGGAGGAGGAGGAGGAAGACGGTCGGGATCAAGAAGAAGACGGGCAGAGCAATCAGGAGGACAACGAGGAGGAGGTTGGTGGTGCTGATGGCAGTACTTGTTCGCTTTTGCAGCTGCGACGCGAGGCGGTGGGTGCCGGTTCTGATCCTGGAAGAAGTATAAATAGCGCAGGAGGAGGCGAGCTGCCGCATCATCGTCGCCGATTCGCCGGCGTGTTTGTTTGGGGGTTATGGGAGGTGATGGATGGACGGATGTCACTAGAAATACCTTTCCTGAGGTTGACCACCGGCTGCGGCTCCTGCTGGTGCCGCCGACGGCTGACCCAAGGGAGCAGGAGCGCGTGGCTGCTTCCGGAATCGCACGACACGCTTGCCTAAGCGGGACGTCAGGCCGTCGCTGAGGTCAGGCTGCCGTCAGCATTGCGTAAACAACTGCGGCCTTCCTCTGCGACGAGGACGGACACCGCGGCGGCGCAAGACTCGCCGTCGGCGAGGTCGAGAAGGTCGAAGAGGCTGGCCATTGCTCCGGAGTCGTGCATGCTTTGGTTCCGACAATGTACGGGCAGTTCGTCTTCCCTGTACCCGCGCGTACCGGCGTACGTGTCCATGCATTAGGGCGCGTTCGTTTGAGATTTTGCTAGCGGGTTGCTGCTGCGCGTTTTACTGTAGCAACCTTTTATTTACAGTAAAAATCTTTATGAAACAAGAATTCGTGCAGCCCCACGCATCAGAACGCTCCCTTACCCGACGACATAGCGCCCGGTGCAAGAGTCTCCGACTCCGACCTACGTGGACATAGCGAACGTGTTTGTTTGTTACAACAACAAACGATTCGGAAAACCGAAACCGACCCTGCAGAGCTCTATAATTAAAAAGAGAGATCATCGACCCGGCAACCACATCGATCAAGCAAACGCATCGACGAGATCAGATGGACGCGCGGCAACGCAACAGCGGCGGCGGCGGGGGCGGCGTCACGGCCAGCGTCAACATGTGGGCTCTTCTCGCCGACAACGACCCCGGCGACGGCGACAGCACGGCCGCGATGAGACTCGACGCAGAGGCGGAGGCGGCCGACGTCCCTGACGGTGACCAGAAGGGCAAGAAGAGGAAGAACAGGAAGAAGAACAAGAAGAAGCAAGGAGAGGCGGTGGCCGACGGCGAGGTGATCGCCGCTTCTGATGATCCTGATCAGTCTGTAACCGAGGACGATGACGAGGAGGTGATGGCTGGCGGCCGCGTCCGGGCGATGATTATGTCGGCCGTGACGACGGCGCTGATGGCCTTCACCATCCGTCTCTCTGCGACGTCAGCGCCGTCGGCCATCTGATCTGTTCTGATCTCATGCGATCATCTTGCCGTCCGGTCGCTCGTGCACTTGTATTGAAGACGAATTTTATTTCGAAGATACAAACTAAATTGTTGTCGTAGCGACAGAAATTTAAGAACAAAGATAGTAGATTATTTTGTAACGATGAAAATCACAAATTCAGCACAAGCAGATTGGGCTTGATAAATCATTGAGTCTCTTCACTTAAGGACAATGCTGGGAAAAATACACGATCCATGACCTGAAGAAACAAAAAAAAAAATTGCATTTGTCAGTGACCATATTAGTAGAATATAGAATATAGAAGTAGAAGGGCCAATCGAGGATCAAGCAATCCAAGGGTGCTCGGTTACTCACTGGGATCGACGGTGGTCTCCACGGCGAGGCCACCGAAGGTGCAGCCGCCGTAGTCCTCGCTGAACCTGTTCCAGTGCGCGCTGAACACGTAGCTGGCGTGCGCCGCCACCGTGTTGGGGAGGAAGCACGCGCCGCCCGGCCGCACGGGGTCGCACAGCCCGGCCTCGTCGGCGCACGCCGTCTTCACCTGCGCCATCACGGCCGTCTCGTTCACGGGCCCCTCGTCCGTCCTCACCACGCACCAGATGCGTCCCGGGTACGGCCGGTCGTTCAGCGCCGGCGGCAGCGGCGGGTACGACGCCAGCAGCCGGCGCCCCTTCAGGTCCACGTCGTACACCTTGCTCCCGTTGGGGTAGAACAGGCCCCAGCGCCGCTCCGTTTCGGGCCCCCACTTGAGGTTCTCGTTGAACAGCGCGAACACCATCGCCGGCATGCGCATCCCGGGCCGCCGCGGCGTGCCGGCGCCGGACGCCAGGTGCCGCGCCAGGTTGCGGTTGTACGTGGCCGCGTTCCGCACGTTCGCGCCGAACTGGTCGAGGTCCCCGGCCGTGGGCCACCCGGTCTCGGCGAGCGCCAGCTTGACTTCGCCGTGGCCCGCGCGGGTCATCGCGGCGATCACCGCGTCGAGCATCTGATCGAGCAGGTTTGCGTACGACAGCCCCGTCGCGGGGTCGTGGTACCGGAACCCCGACGCTGGGTCGAGCAGCGCGTACGAAAGCGGCACGACGGTGTGGTTCGCCGTCCAGGTGAAGTACGTGTACGCGTCGACGAAGAAGTACGAGTCGGTGCGCTCGAGAAACGCGAGGAGCGGCCGCATGACGGCGTCCGCTATATCCGGCCGGAACACTCCCGCGGAGGGCGGGAACACGTTCTGGTGCTCCAGCTCGTGCA